>QOCX01000026.1:307001-328757 GCA_005959815.1 Sarcophaga bullata | reverse complement strand
AAATCAGTGTTGCATGCAACTGCTTGCCTGGCGGTTGAAAAGTGGTTTTTAATAATTTTCAAAATCCTAAACGAAAAAAATCATGGATTAATTCGAGTTAAACATCAATTTCGGCTGCAAAACCAGATCGGCAGGAAGGCAATGCCGTGTGTTTAGTGGCACGAGAAAGGTGCGATGCAACACGATCTCCTAAAACCTAGTGAAACCGTTAATACAGATTGCCACAGACAACAAACATATTCAATTTAAATCATGGATTGATGAAAAAAAGGAACAGAATGGAAGAAGCTAGGTCGTAAGCTTTACTAAATTGTTGATAAAATGCTTTTCGCTACGTGTAGGACACGTATCCGTAGGTTTTCTGACAATTGACACTTGAAAGCGGGATACGCATTTGTAGGGATTAGTGTAACGGCATGTTTTCTTTGTATTGGCCTTAGAGAAAGAAATTGTTGGCTGGTATACACATTATTAGCTATTATTTGTACGCAACGAATAGGAACAGGAACAGAGCATGTCAAGACTCTTTAGTAGTGATACAGAAAATCACACCGGAGGACCGGCCTAGCACTACTTTAAAGCAACCACAGATTATATCATAATTATTATCAGCTTAGTAATGTAGACTTTGAGCTGTTTTCAGTGTGAACAGACCAAAGTCTCTGGTCTGAATCGAACCTATAACTCACACGCTAACAGTTTAGCACACTACCCATTAGACTACCAAGGCAGCCATGTTTATGGTTATAAAAATACCGTTAAATACTGAAAACATAATCGAATTTTTTTTTTCTACGACTGCTACCATTCAAACCCTCAACGCCAGCACAATGTCAATCCACAACCCAAGTGTTAATTCCCCTAAAAGAAAAATTATTGCCGGCAGCCAAATGTGAACCACCTTAAGCTCTAAATGTGCCTAGAAACACCTATGGAGGCTGTAAAAAAAACAACTAGAAAGTTAAAGCAATTCAATTTGACTTACAAATTTGAAAATATGTTTTCACTCCACTTTTTCCCAACAACTTTTACTCCCTTTTTATGACTCTTGTTCCATCAGTGGGGGTAACCTTTTTATAACACCAGAATGCTTCTTCTTTGTTTGTTTCTTTTTTCGCCCCTTTTTTGTTTGAGTTACTCAAATTGCATTTTTCTTACTCATGAAATGCACTTTTTCTGTCCTGTGCACTATTTTTTTTTTTTTTTGGGGTTTTTGGTTTTTATGTGTCATTTTCCTGCTCCTAAAAAACGTTTTTTTTTTTTGTGTATGAATATGGAGTAACAGAGAAACGAGACGACGAGAGAGAGAGAGATAGAGAGAGAGAGAGATAGAGAGAGAGAGAGAGAAAACAGTCATCTGCTGCAAAAAAAAGAAATATTTTCAATTAGTTTTTACTGTTACAAAATTGTTGATGACAAGTAGAGTTTTACAACTACAAACCCAAACATACTTGCATACATAAATACATACATACAGACATACATTTATTCTTATATACATCTATACATACATACATCCATACAGATATACTTTGTTTTTTTGCATACATCTATACATATATACATACATCCATCCATACATACATACATACATTTATTCTTACATATATTTATACATACATTCATCTAAACATACATATATCCATACATACATACATACATCTATTTATACATCCATACATACATCCATACACACATACATACATCCATCCATACATACATACATACATACATGCTTCAGAAAGTACCTGCACAGATTTGGACATGATACTTCCCCTATTTGTCCAAACTGTGTAGATGAGGAAGAAGATGCGGAGCATATTCTAACATGCTGCCCCAGATTCAGATGGCCCGTGAATCGAGTTTTGTACCAAACCGGCTTTTGGAAGAGATGATGAATTCTAGGATCTATGGAGACAATATACCCAGAGAATGGCTGAAGTTATGCTGGAACTCCGAAGGTTGGAGGAACGAAGGCGAAATTTAAATTAGTGAGACAAAGCTTTTTAAGCTAACCAGCCCTCCGCGAAGTAATAATACCTACGGCAGTCCCGCGGAGGGAGAGTGGTTGAAGTGTGTAGGGGTGGGTTTAGTACGTAGGCATCAGTGATGGTGAATCGTGCACTCTTTTGTTGAACAAAAGTGTCTTTCGAAGATTCCCACCTCCGGCTCAAGACAAAAAAAAAACATACATACATACATCCATACATTCATACATGCTTACAGACATACATACATACATACATACAGACATACATACATACATACATACATACATACATACATACATCCATACATTCATACATGCTTACATACATACATACAGACATACATTCATACATCCTTACAGCCATACATCCATACATTCATACATGCTTACAGACATACATACATACATACATACATACATACATACATACATACATACATCCATACATTCATACATGCTTACATACATACATACAGACATACATTCATACATGCTTACAGCCATACATCCATACATTCATACATGCTTACAGACATACATACAGACATACATACAGACATACATACATACATACATACATACATACATCCATACATTCATACATGCTTACAGACATACATACAGACATACATACAGACATACATACATACATACATCCTTACATACATATATCTATACATTGATGTAAAAATATTTTCAGTTCATATTTGGTTTCTTTGTCAATGTGTCTCCCAAATGGTTGGGGCGATCCTTTACAAATACAAAGAAGCAAACAAAATAGTGATTTAAGGCTTCCAAAAAAGTGAAATTCAAACGTTTTTCTTCTCTTTCCAGTAACTTTCTCTAGAGTGTTGTTTCTTTTTTTTTCCAACAACTGAAAATGACAAGTGACTGCAAAACTTCACATTTCATTTCATTTAAATTGTTATTGTGGGAGAGTCAAAAAGAGAGAGAGCGAGAGAGAGAGAGAGTGATATTAAATTGGCCACTGGATACGTACGAATGTGAATAAATATGTGCCAGGGTTTGTTGACTTTTTGGAAAATGTATTTAAAAACATCGTTCTTTTTACAAATTTCACAGAAAATAGGGAAAGTCACTGTTGTCTAGTAGTAGCTAGTGAGATGGCTTATTAGGCGTGAGGCCACGATTGAAAAAAATTATTCCTTCGGTAACTGCCTCTCAGCGGATTTCTAGCAAAAAATCTGAAAGTAAATAAAATAGCCATTAAACAGTCTCCCAAAAATGTTTGTCGTTCGGAGTCGACTTTAAACTGTAGGTCACGCCACTTATTAGCCCTAGCTCAGACATCTCGAACAAATGAAATCCGAAAAAAAATTTCTTCGGCGACTTCCTCTTAGCAGTCTTCTGGCAAAAACTCTCAGAATAAATAAAATTGCCATGTAAAGTTTCTCAAAACATCTGGCGTTCGGAGTTGATTTTCAAACTGTAGGTTCCGCCATTCATAGATAAATTTAACACACAAACAACATGAATGGTGTAAGAAGCTAGGTTGTAATCCTAGCTAAAGGATTGTACAAATTTTACTATAATTATTACGAGCTAAGCAACATAATCCTCAATTATAGTATAACAGACTATAGTATAACAGACTAGAGTCTCTGATGGGAATTGAACCCACGACCCTCATGCTAAAAGTCCAGCACACTATCCATGACACTACAGGGGCACTCAAACTCTTTTAATTTCTTTTTTTTTTTTTTTTGTTTCTTGTTTTTGGCATTGTTTTATGGTGGCTTTTTATTTACACTTGTGTTGCCATTCTAACTGTATTTAATATGTTGCAAAGCCAACATCCAACGATTGTCTTTCTATTGCTGTCGTTAATTTTCATACAATAAAATACAGTCAGCCATTCTAACTAAGAACAATTGTAACAAACGACTATCAATACCATGGCCATGGATAACGATGAGACAACAACAATAACTGAGCCTGACACTGTGAATAGTATTGACAACGGGTTATAAAAACAAAAACAAAAACAAACAAAAATTCATAGGCTGACTACAAATTGAATGATTTTGATAGCCGTACAGAGAACAATCATGCTGACAATGCTGGCAAACGAAGAAATAAAATGACTGTCATTACCATAAAAACAAAATGGCTGCGACAGCAGAAATTCAAATTGAATATGACAACATTATTGTCTTGTTGCTACTAGCATCAGTCGCAGTAAAATGTGACAGCAAACACATTGGAAACATTTTTATTGAATTCAATACCCATACGCCATTTTAATTTTATTTATTTCCGACATTTTATTAGAAAATTTTAAATGAAATAACAAGGATAAGACAAACAATAAATATTTTAATGAAATTCAATTTGATTTTTACATTCACAGAAGCATAAAAATTCAGTCAGGATTACGACCTAGCTTCTCACACACAGTTATGTTGTGTGCGTTAATAGTATGCATGAGTTGCGGCATCTACAGTTGCAAGTCGATTTCGAACGACAGATTTTTTTGAGAGACTTCATAGTAATTTTATTTACGCTCAGAGAGTTTTTGCCATAAATCTGCTGAGAGGAAGTCGTCGTAGAAATATTATTTCGTATTTTCGTTTTATTGGAGAAGTCTGACTTGGGATTAAAACCTAGGCTTCACGTCTAATAAGTCAACACACTGCCTACAGGACTACAACGACTTTTTAAAATAACTTTCTGTAGGGAATTTCCCCTTACAACTGGAGTCTTAGACCTGTACGGTCAATTCAGCTACATACAAACATAATTAGTCATTACAACCCCCTGAGTCAGGCTTACGGCCTAGCTTCTCACACAATTGCAGTGTGCTGTGTGTGCGTTAGAGTGTTCATACATTGAGGTGGCGGAAGCTACAGTTTTAAAAGTCGAGTTCGAATGACCGATTTTTTGAACAAGTTTTCATGGCAATTTATTTGCTCTCAGAGAGTTTTTGAATGAAGACTGCTAAGGGGTTTGTCGCCGAAAAAAAATTGAATTTCCCAACAAGCAGTTAAACATTGGTGGTGATACTACAATGCTATAAAGACGTGTATCACATTTGAGTGTAATAGTTTGGATTTTATTGACGAACAATGACTAAGAGCTAAGTATTGAAACATTCTATAGAACAACTTCAACTAAAGTGCGTAATGCTACAAACACAATAAAACGCAACGCAGCAAGTGCAACAATTTTGAAATTGCTGCTTAAGGTAAAGACTGCATGCGTATTAATTATAATAACGACAGCGGCAGCAAAGCATAAGCAAAAGTCCTGTGTTCCCGATGTATGTTATTGTCTAACAGCATAAATCCTCGCATTGCTAAACGTAAATCCTTTCACACGTGAGCACTAATTCTCTCCATAGCTGTGAACCAAATTGAAAACAAGGCTAAAAGCAAAGCATAAAATATTTGCTTGTTGTCGCGCTTGCCTTTAAGATAATCACTGCCAGTATAAGCCACGGTATTCTATTTTTGAAAGAGTTGCCTGCCGTTGTACGTAGTGCGTCCGTTTATGGTATGTTGCTTTAGATGCGGATTATTACTTTCAACATTATCAATCATTTTGGTGGATACTGGTTTCGTATTGCGACAGTAATTTACCTGACCCAAAAGTCCTCCTACAAAGTCCTGACATGACTCCCAAGACAGCATAAAAGTAAAAGAAGGAGTATTCAGACTTTTGTCCATGACTGTATAGTGTATGTATGCCATGCCACGAAGTGGTTAATGTTTTTCTTCTCTACAAAAGGAACTGATTTACATAATTTATCCTCTGTCGACATTTGCTACATGTTTTCTAAACATTTTCTTAGCCTTTTCTTTTAAATACAAATTTTGTTAGGTTATGTGTGTGTGTATGTAAATTTATTTGTATTCTAATCGTCTGTATATTTGTTTATTTACAATACTTTTGCTATTCCTTCGGTTATCCTGTAGGTTGTTGGCAATTTTGTTGACTTTATCTCCCTCCTAGAACACATTCTTGTTAATCTTCAAACAAGTTCTAAGGAAGCGTCAGAGAGAATATGTATGCCTGAATGATAAACAGGCTGAAGGCAATATAATAACGAGGCAAACTATGCATAGGAGGACAAGGGAGAGTATACAGTGAGCGTCAAAAGGAACGATACATTAAAAAAAATACACACATATTAATAAATTACCGTTATTTTTATTTTAAAATTGTTTCATTAACAGTTTTTAAAATTAAAACCAAAAAAAATTCAAAAAAAATTTTCGAAATATTGCCAAATTTTTTCGGGCACTCTCCTTAAGTGGTAAAAGTTGAGTGTAGTTTCTTTTGACACTCACTGTATATTAGAAAACGGAATGGAAATGAAACATTTCATGTTTGGGTTTTACAATATCTGTGGATTAAGTCATTTCCAAAAAGAGAGAGAGAGAGAGAGAAAGAGAGAGTGAGGTTATGTAAATCGCTTTAATGAGCCTCTCAGTGAATAATTTGAAGTCTTAAAGAACTAAAACCACAAAAAATAAAAAAAATTCAAGGAAATGTTCAGGCAAATCCTTATACTATCTTACATTTCTACACGCAATATTCATTTAATTTCAACAACAATTTCTAGCCTCTTTAAAACCATTTTCCCCACAAAAATGTAAAATCTGTTCTGCAATCATAAAAGATTCTTTACAAAAATAGAATAAAACATGTTTGTTGTTGTTGTAGTTGTAGTTGTCATTTTGACCATTGTTATTATAAAACTTTACTAAGTACATATACAATCAAGAGATGGGGAAAGGCCCAACAGGGATCAACATTTATTTTTTGAACATAAATTTTGTTATTGAAAGCAACTTCAACATGAAAAAATACTTTCCGTTTGAAGAATTATGGAATGTATTTGTAACAACAACAACAACAACTACTACTACTAATGCAATTACAAAGAAAAAATAAACAAAAAAATTTTATTTTATTTTGTGTGGTTTTTATGGTCAAAAAAGTATGGAATTTATCGATAACATAACCACACAGTAGTATTGTTGCAAATAGCAGGTGAAAGGGACTTTATCGTACCTAACACAGCAATATTGCTTTTGATAGCTTCATGTTAGCTATCAAAATAAGTACAAGAGTTACTTAAGGGTTCAAATGATTTCAATTTTGTTTCTTCATCAATTTATTCCTGAAAATGTGGCACCAAATAAAATGCCTTATTCAGACACTCTGGACCAAAGTGCGATACGAAAGAGATACAACCTATAAAAACAGATGAAACCTGAGCCTAACTGTCCTAAGCTTAAGTAGTAAATAATTCCAAACTTATTTAATGTATAGAATCTTGAAAGATTGATGCCATTATGTACGATTTATCGCCCACGATTTTTCTTAGTAGAGGGCACATTTAAAATGTTCACTTTTTATGGTCTTTGGTGTATAAATTATTCTGAATTTTATCGTTGTCATGAACTCATCTATGACTTTAGAAACCCCTACAAGAAAAAGTCAAACGAAGTCAAATAGCACTCCGAAATGAGATCACCATGCCCTCAAAAACATTCAATAAGACATGAGCTATGTAGCATGTAGCATCTCACACCACCCATGTTGTGTACGTTAATTTTATACATGAGCGGCGGAACCTACAGTTTAAAGTCGAAAGATTTTTGAGAAATGTTTTCATGGCTTTTGTCAGAAATCTGCTGAGAGGAAGTCGCCTAAGAAATGTTGTTTTATGTTTCATTTTGATTGATATATCTGAGCTGGGTTTTGAACCTTGGCCTCATGTCTAATAAGCCGATACACTACCTACTAAACTACCGCAAATTCTGGCGTATAAATTAACCAGAGTTTGATCGATGACATGATTTTTATTTGCTGTTATGAGGACTGCTATGGTTTTTCGCTTATTCCCAAACACCTATGAGTTTAAACTCCACAAGAAAAAGTCTAAAGGGATCAAAATTGCGCTCCTCAGGTAGAGAGTTCAATCACCTTTCGAATGAGACCACCTCAGGCGTCAAATGTGACATAAGCTGTGTGGCACGTAGCGTCGTCTCCTTTTGAAATCATATTTCGTTGGTGACCAAATCATTCAATTCATGCCAAAAGTAGTTGATAAACATCAGTCCACTACATGAGTAGAGGCCATCCCTTAAGTGCTGGTCGTAAAAGAAAATCATGTTTGTGGAAAAACTGATCATTTTATTTGTGTTTTTCTGTTAAAGTGTCTGCGATTTCGCTTTGGCATTGCTTCTGACGTCATTTATCCTTTTACTCTCTTGAGATTTTAAATCGTTCAATAAAAATGTGTAAACATGACTGGCTGATACAGCGCAAGGAAGCTATACAAGCATGAAAGAACGGTTTGCAGTCAATACAATGCAGAAAATATTCGCTGCCTGCCTTTTGAGTATTTTTAGCTTCCTTTAACGACATAAGCTGTGTGTATTTGTCTGGCAGTAAATGCAAACAAGAAATGTCTGCTCATACAAGAAAATAAAAGAAAAATTCAATCTCTTGTTGATTCTACAAATGTACATACATACGCCAGCAATAATACTTGAAAGCTGAAAGCGAAACCGTTATGTTAGCTAACAATAGAACTCTTTTTTTCTTATAAATCCTTCAGAAGTAGAAGATAATACAACAATCCGTTTAAGCAATACGGCATTGGTATTGTAAAAAATCTGATGACGTCATATGTCACACATTGAAAAACAGAGAAATTGCTTTTCCCTCTAAAGATGGCGGTTGCTGATGGCGTTAAAGCAGTTTATGCAATGGAGATGGTAACAAATATGGATTTTTATTTGTTACATTATGACAGGATAAGAAGAAGTAAGAAGAAGAAGTAAAATAAGAAAACGAGTTTACAATGTGAGTCAAATTTTATTATAAAAAACGCAACTACTTTCATATTCAACAAATAAAGTTGCATCATGCATCTTTGTGTTTATATTTTTATTCGTGGACTCTAGCGAATTTTTCGGTCATAGAGTAAAACAATACTTAAAAAATGGCTCCTACAGTGTATTATGTGAGAACTAGATCGATGATAACCAACATCTTTTGGCTTGACTTGGATGATTTGAATACCAACGACGCTATGTGCTACACAGCTCATGTCACATTGGATGCTTGATGGGCATGGTGACATGGTGGTGTGAAGGTGATTTGAACTCTCTACCTGTAATGTACAATTTGATCCCCGTTAGTCATTTTCTTGTAGGGTTTTCTAAAGCCATAGGTATGGGGAATAGGCGAAAAATCATAGCCGTTCTCATAACAGCCAATAAAACTCATGCCATCAATAAAATGCAGCCTAATTTATACGCCAGAAGTCGCGGCAATTTATTAGGTAGTGTGTCGGCTTATTAGATGTGTGGCCACGGTACAAAACCCAGGCCACAGGCATCTCTAACAAAACGAAATTTTAATACTTCTTCGGTGACTACCGCTCAGCAGATTTCTGGCCAAAACCCTGAGTGGAAAATAAAATTACCAAGGAAAAGTTTCTCAAAAAAATCTGTCTTTAGGGGTCGTCTTTGAACTATAGGTTCCGCCATTCATTTATAAAAATTAACACACACAACATAAGTGGTTGTAAGAAACTAGGTTGTAAACCTGACTAAAGGATTGTAATGACGTATGCACGTAATTATGTCTTGCGCCGTTACTGTATTAATAATTGCCCCTGTTAAGCATTTGTTTTTTTCTCTCTTTTTCCAAAGCCCTTGTATTGTGAACTCATTACACCGTGTTAAACATAAATTGCACCTGTTTACGCATTTTTAAGACAACAACTTTTTATTTTTTTATTTAATTAATACAACACTAACAACATAAATGACAACAACAACAACAACAATAACATTGTGCAATTGTTGTCCTAATTAAAAAAAAGAGAATACATTCCACGGAAATGTTTTTCATTCTTATTGTGCCATTGTTATTAACACAGTGCTACAGAAGAAGAAAAAATAGCAAGAATAGTGGAAAAAAAATAGTAAAGTAGAGTATAAATAATTGGATGGATGTTGTTAACAGTATTCCTTCGTAATATGTTCAGACAACAATTTAAGAGAAAAAAAAAACACAACAACAACATGAACAATGCCTGGCATGATGGGAATGCGAAAAAAAAGTGCACTTTTAAGCAGGTGCACAATTCATTGCTTTATTAATTCAGAATATTTTTTTACTGCTGGAGTACCATTTATGGCCATTAAATGCTGGTTAAAACTGGTCGACATCCAACACTCCTTTTTTTCGCATATGTTGCATGGATGTTTATGGTTTATTGTAAAAAAGCAAGAAGAATACTCATTAAAACCAGTGATCTTGCAGAGGATATCTGCGCAAAAGCTTACCACGTGTCTGTTCACTTTTTACAAAAAAAAATGTAAGGCCAGCTGTGTCCACTTGCGGCATCGTCTATGCTTTACTGCAATTCGCACACTGAATTCGTTCTTTAGCGGAACTATCTGTTTGTGGGACTCCCTTACTCTAGAGGTCTTTTCTGTCACTTGCAGTATCAAGAGATTCAAATCTTGTGTCCACAAATACTACTCCCTCACAGTTCCATATTTAGCAGAGACACAAACCCTAGCTATATAGTAGCATAACTACACCATCGCTAACTGCTGATTCAGTAGTCTGGTAGACAACGATGGACAGTAAGCGCTACATTGAAATAATTTTGAAGGTCCAGAGAATATGTTGGTTAGCCATAAGCGGCACAAAGATGTGCTACCCTGCAAGAGCTTTGAGAATAATGCTTTTTATCCCACCAATTGAGATAGGAGATCCACATAAGGCAACACTTAAGCTATCATGTATTCAAACCAGAGTGAAATACATCGACAAGAGTTACAAATCGTAGAAGTAGAAAATTATTTGAATCGTACGTCCAAGCGCATGAGATATGGGATCAGTATAAGGCAGTACTTGCGCTGTCTTGTTGTTAGACTTCACTTAACGCGAAGTTATGCAACAGTAGGCCGAAACCATCAATATAGAACATCCTGAAATGTCTTCCCTAATCCTGTGGCCCTATAATCAGAATGCTGTTCGTCGTGAGTACATTATTTAATAGTAGGTAGTGTATTGGCTTACTTAGACGTGAGACCATGGTTCAACACCCGGCTTAGATTTATCCGGCCTAACAAAATATGAAAAGAAAAAAATTTCTTCGTCGATTTTCTCTCTCAAAAGTCTTGTAACAAAAACTCTACGAGTAAATAAATTTGCAGTGAAAAACTGTAGGCCCAGCCACTCATGTATGTATGGGTACTGTGAGAAGTTAGATCGTAATGCTGCCTAAAGGATTGCAATGATCAATCAAGTAAAATGCATTTATGCCGCCCATGTAAGTGTTTTTTGGTAATTCTTTCTCCTTAGCGCGGACTGGATCCGTCTGTACTCTCAATATTAAATCCAAGAGAGCCTCTGGCATCCTTATAGAACCGGCATCTCATTCTCAGGTTATACCAACACAACATAGTCTCTCTGTATCTTATTTAAATCCACTTGAGCTGTTTTGAAAAATTTATTCACAAAACAAAAGAAAGTCACAGTCTAGTAGGTAGCGTGTTGGCTTATTAGACGTAAGGCCTCAAATCAAACCCCTGGTCAGACATCTCCAAAAAAAATATTTCTTTGGCGACATCTTCTCAGCTCAGATTTCTGGCAAAAAATCTTGAGAGAAAAGAAAATTGTCATGAAAAGTTTCTCAAGATTCTGTCGTTCGGAATCGAAATCGGCTTTAAACTATGGGCACCCTGCCATTGATGTATAAAATTAACACACACAACATGGATTGGGTGAGTCAGCCTAGGGTCGTACTCTGGCTAAAGGTATATAATGATCCTTTATGTATGTATGTGGGATAAATTTGAAGCCACTGGTTTTATAAACCATCGGTCAACACCTGTACATTGAGAATGTCCCTGAGAGTGTGCAGAAGCATTCAAGGCAGTCGATCATGTTGAGTCACTCACAAGATGTTTGGCCTTAAGCAGACCCGAACTTAATGTATTTTCCATAATGACTTGAGCCAGCAACGCTTTCTATATTCAAGTGACCTAGGACTCTCCAAATGACTCTAATATTTATCGAAAAATCATCTACCGCGGTGAGATCCGCTAGGACACTCTGCCTTACGTGTATATCTGAACCGCCTAGATGTAGAAGGCAGTAATAAATGCAAGGGGCATAAGGGAAAGCCATAAAAACGTTTGAATAATTTTTATGTAGCATTAAATATTCTTGGTACAGTGAGCTTTAAAAAAACTGTACACTCTGGAACTTTTGCCACTTAAGGAGAGTGCCCGAAAAAAATTTGACAATATTTCGGAATTTTATTTTTTTTTTTTTAATTTTAAAAACTGTTAATGAAACAATTTTAAAAATAAAAATAACGGTAATTTATTCAGGTACATGGTTTTTAATGTACACTTACTTTTGACGCTCACTGTATGCTTGAAAATACTGTTACGTTTTAACTTTTAAAAAATATTTTAAATATGAGCTCGTAAATTGCAAATAAAAATAAAAATAAATTTGGTGTTCAATTTTAATTAAACTCTTTATTATTCGCACAATTTTGTATGCCACTGTTCATAACTTAGTCTAACAACAATAATTACTTTATTTGTTATTGCCTTTTATTTATGCCCTTTGCACAATTATTCTGTAGATCTTCATAACGGAGATCTCCAAACCACGATTGCTTTACTTCACACGCTCAGTGTCTTCACACAAGACTGACTGACTGAACTTCTATTCCGCTTTTGCATGCTTTGCCTTGCCTTTTATATAGCGACGTAAACAGTCTGATTAAGGTTCTTGAAGGCGAACGACAGAGGCTACGCCTTCTCGGAATCATCTTCACCATACGCTATCTTGTTGTTGTTGGTGTGTCTTGTTGACATTCGTTGCTTGTTATTTACTTGTTTATCCCTCTTTCTTAATAGCGATGTTGTTGCTATCTTTTTGTTTATTCGTTAATCGAGTAAACAAGTTCGTTGTTTTGTTTTTGTAGCTTTTGTTTAACATTTTAATGTTAAATGATGTTACACCATTTCCATTTTCTAACAATACTTTCCCCTGACTGAATTATGTCAGAGGAGCGATACATTAATCTAGGAAAGCATGTAATCAATGCAAATCTCCTGTAGGCAGACCATTTAGGGTAACTTCTAGTTTTTTTTTTTTTTTTTGAGAATAAAACAGGTATACAGGATGGCTTAGGGGTAATAATATGCCAATAGTAATAAGACCTTTATAAAAGTCGCCGTAGTCTAGTAGGTAGTGTGTTGCCTTATTAGACGAAAGGCCAGGGTTCGAATCCACGGTCAGACATCAAAAACGAAATATGAAAAAAATATTTCTTCGGCGACTTCCTCTCAGCAGATTTCTGGCAAAAACTCTGAGAGTAAATCAAAAATTGCCATGAAAAGTTTCTCAAAAAAATCTGTCGTTCGGAGTCGACTTTAAAGTGTAGGTCCCGCCACTTATGTATAAAATTAGCACACATAACATAAGTGGTGTGAGAAGCTAGGCCGTAATCCTGACTGAAGGGTTGTAATGGCCAATTATGTATGCATGTAATAAGACCTTTAACCAATATGGTTCTTCTTCTGCCCTTGAACTTATCTAACCTTATACCTATGTACTGTGCATTTCAGCAGTTTTAAATTTTTTAACGATAAACTTTTAAAATACTTCCATTTGTTATTAATTTTTTATTCCCCCATCATTATTCTTGTTTTTATTTACATTTTTAAGATTTTTCACTTAATCCGCCGCTTTTAATGGTACTTCCCTCTGTTTCCGTTTATTTGCTCTCATCACCATACACCCGCCATTGTCATTGTGCTGATACTGTTAAACCGCATCCATACAACTTTCATGAGTTCCATAAAAACTGAGAGTTAATATTCATGAATTTTTTTCATTAAAAAAGCGAATTAAAAATGAAATAAAAAAAAAAATATCGCGCGCAAATATGGTGAATATTAAAACAATGCTAATTGAGAAGAGTGAGGTTAGAGAGAGAGTACAGCAGGTTTTATTGAATTTATTAATTTGGCCATTAATAACTACGACAATATTTTATTATTTAAAAAGTTTTATTGCGGTTTTTTTTTTATTTTAATAAAGCAATAAATAACCCAAATGGATAGGATAGGTTAGGATAGGATAGGTAATCAATATTTCACTGTGTATTAATGCCATACAGTATGACGTTTTTTATTGCCGGTTTCAGGAAATGAAATATAAATTGAAAGAAAATGTATACGAGAGCACAATAATACTTTTACTTTAATAAACCATACAACAAATTAGTCCCCGTAGTCTACTAGAATATGTGTTGGATTATTAGACGTGAGGCCACGGTTCAAACCGCAGCCCAGACATCTCGAATACAAGGAAAATATGAAAAAATATTTCATTGACGAGTGAATTGCAGCAGGTTTCATAAAAAAAACCTGTCGTTCGGAGACAAGTTTTACCTATAGGTTCCACCACTCATGTCTAAAGCCGAATCCCGTTATAATGGCTAGTCTGATTTGGCAAATCAGACTAGACGGATGGATAGAGCCTTCAACAACTCGTGCAAATAATAAGAAATTGTTTTATCAAAATGAGTATTCAGTTAGGGTAACGTATCGCACTCTGTTTTATGAACGCCATAATTCTACCATGAAGACGGCTATTTACAAGGTATTGCACATTTTCGGGTTCAATATACTATAAACCAATAGATCGACAAAACGCTGGATCTGCTTAAAAACATCGTCATTGTCCATGAAAGTCAATTTCACATTGCCCGCAAGCACTTAGCCCTTTGCAGACCACAGTCTAGCGAATTTTGTGCTATGATCTGGGCCTCCAACCGTATAAAATTCAACTCACCCAGGAACTATAGGTGAACGATCATATATAACAACGAGTATTCGTCTAATGGGATCTGAAATAGTTGGCAATTGATTTTACCTTTCATCAAAAAATTATCTTCAGCAATAAGGTCTACTTCTAGATTAACGGAGACTTTTTTGTGGACTGTTAGACTTTTTATTGTGGAGTTTTCTTTATACGCATGTCCCATAAACTACAGCGTGCATCAAAGCTAAGATAACCTGATTTATGTGCCAGAGGTAGAGAACGACAGGTTTTTGTGAAGCTTTTCATAGCAATTTTATTTACTCTCTCAGAGTTTTTGACAAAACTCTGCTGAACAGAAGTCGTTTAAGAAATATTTAACCAGATTTCAAGAGCTTGAACCGCGGCCTCACGTCTAATGAGCCAACACACTCGGGGAGAGTAAATAAAAATTGTCATGAAAAGTTCCTCAAAAAAATCTGTCGTACGAAGTCGACTTTAAACTGCTGCTCTCGCCACTCATGTATAGAATTAACACACACATAACATAAGTGGTGTGTGTTAAGTCATGCATAAAATTAACACACACCATTTATGTGGCAGGATCTATGCCGAAAAAAGTTGGGGTTTGAACCATGGCCTCACGTCTAATCAGTCTTTACACTACCTACTAGATTACGGCGGCTAAAGTTGCCCTTTCAATAGGTCTTTCAAACAAAATCTTGATGATATTTCATGCACATTATATTTTATTTAAATTAATAGATTGAAAGAGCTTAATAGAAGACCCTATTGACTTCTTAAAATTCTTTGTTTTACATAAAAAGTCGTTGTTATGTTGGAAGTTTTTTTTTCTTTTTAACTGTCAGCCAACAACGCATTGACGTTTCGTATAAATATTGACTTTAATTGTGACTGCCATTGTGTGTGTAGTGAATTTAATTTTTATTATTAAAAGAGAATTCATTACAAAATCCAATACACCTGTGAGTATTTTTATGTCCTGTCTGTTTTAATTACTTTTTCTTTCATTATCCTATTCATTCAGGACATTTATTTCAATTGTCTTTCCATATTTATTGCAGGCAATTAAGAATTTATTATCTTGTTGTTAAAGTGTTAAATTAAAAAGGAATTAATTTTAAATATTTCATATCAGATCTAGAAAAATAAAATATAAAACAGAAGTAATTTATTCTTTTTTTTTCGTTTGGGTAACCAGACCTTACTCAAGATGAATCAAACTTAACTTATAAAGTCATTCTTAAAATTCATAATAAAAAAAACAAAACTATGACGGGTTGGTTAAGAAAAGTTCATAATTCCGGGAATTAAAACTTCGAAAGAAAATAAAACTTTTGCCATTTCATTTGTATTGCCACAGTTTGTCACAAAAGTGGCCCCCCACAAAGTGAGCTTCTTTTAAAGTTGCTCTTAAAGTTTCTGTGGCATACAACCGCATGCAGAGGCATGAAACTATTCATTCAATAAAAGTAATGCAGAAATACAATCGCCGTAGTCTAGTAGGTCATTTGTATTGCCACAGTTTTACACAAAAGTGGCCCTCCACATAGTGAATTTCTTTTAAAGTTTCTGTGGCATACAATCGCATGCAGAGGCATGAAACTATTCATTCAATAAAAGTAATGCAGAATTACAAGTCGCCGTAGTCCAGTAGAAAGTGTAATGGCTTATTAGAGGTAAAGCCACGGTTCAAGCCCCAGATCAGACATCTCTTCTTCAGCGCCTTCATTTGATAAGATTTCTGGCAAAAACTCTGACATTAAAATAAATTTGTTATGAAAAGTTTCTCAAGAACTCTGCCGTTCGGAAACGACTTTAAACTGTAGGACCCTTCACTCATGTATAAAATTAACACACACACAGCATGTATGGTGTGAGAAGCTAGGTTGTAAACCTGACTAAAGAGCATGTATGTAACATCAACATTTGTATTAGAGACAGCAGTAATGCGCTGTAGTGTAGCATGTTGAATTACTAGACGAAAGCTCGAGAGTTTAAGCCCTAAGCTTCGATGTCTAGAAAGTGTAGAACCTACTCTCAACAGTTTGCTGGTAAAAGCTCTGAGAGAAAACTTATTACCAATGAAATACTGAAAATACTTTTGTAATCTGTGTTTAGGATTCGAAGTTAATCTGTAACCGACACCATTTAAGTGTAGTGCAGAAAAGTATAGAGAATGGCGTGCTTAGGTATCAAGGAGGTCTCAAGTCCACACAACAGGTTGATAATCTTCCCTCAACCACCATTAAACATCTTCCGCCAAAAACGCTTTTTAAAACTGAACTGAGCTTCAGTTCTCGGATACTCATAAAATGGAACTCCATGAAAATGGAACTACATCTTACCAGAGACTGTTTTCAGACGAACATACAAAACTCACACTCGCACACGGAAAGAATGCGGTGCTAAAGCTATCATCGTTGACGGTAATATAACGATCTTAACCGATTGCTTAAAAATGGAATGAGAAACTGTATCTGGGGTCTATTCCGATAAGCTGGCACTGAACGAATCATACATATTATCTACCCAGCCCAGTGTATTTCAGACGGTATTCAGATTTTTGCTATAGAACAAGCTGCACGTATTATTGAAACCAGAAACCTAACTCCTTCGAACTTGATCACAATCAAAGCGCTGGGATTCCACCTCGATTAAATCAAAATGCGCCAGGAATTTCATGGACTCTCTACACCGTAGACTTTGACACAACATCCGCCTCTATTGGATTCCGGATCACTGTGACGGAAGAACTGACATGACAGGCATCGGAGATGTCTGAAAAAGAGACGATATAGGGAATATATGCCCACCTACAAGAATACTTTTTCAAATTGCAAATTGCAGCATGGAATTCAACAAACCATGGGTAGTCCAACATACCTGGTTGCTGAAATTCAAATATTTTTTTACTTTTTTGCAATCAAAATATTACCGGGCGATGGTTTATGTCAGCTAGTGTAGCATGTCAAGAGACCTAGGCTATTGTTCTTCAGACCATCATTACATTCCTTTAAGCTTCATGGTGTTTTCTATTCAATTAAAATATTTGTGGCTTAAAAAGTTTTTTAATTTGAAACTTGCAAATGTCTTTATAACAACAAGCATTTGATTTATTTCCACTAACTTTCTGCTTCTCTCTCTCTCTCTCTCTCTCTTCCTCTTTCCACTTTTCTTGTTGAAATAAACATAAAATAAGGAGAATGAGAAAATATGCTCACAGATATTTTCGCAACTTCATTCGTTATGTACACGATACAAATATTTCTGTTTCCTTAACATTGCCTCGCAACATCGTCTTCATGTCGTTTGTTTCCGCTTAAGATTGGTTGACTTGCCATTTACAGTGAAGTGCTCGTTCATAACCTAAAAAAACTTTGAAAAGTTATGTTAAACGACTTTACTTTTACTCCTCTGTAGTTGGTCTTTATTTCTCTTACAATATAGTGCCGGGCATGTATCCAAATCTGAGGAACAGTTTCCTCTTTTTTCTTATCTCTGCAGCTTCTGTAGGAATCATTAGGCCATAAAGCTCATAATACAATGCCACCTAATGACCCTGACAGCAAAGCTAAGCTTGTATATGAAGAACACTTTCCTCCTTTTTCCCACCTTTGCAGCTTCTGTAGAAATCATTATCCCGCAATGTTCATAACGCTGTGCCACGCAATGACCCTAACAACTACACTGAGCTGGCCTCTTTTGTATTTAAGCAGATTCGTCGTACGCCCTCCACACAGTTTTCCCAAGATTTTCCTCGCCGTTCTGCCTTAGTGCTCGCAGCCGCCAATCTATTGTTGATGGCATCTATGATCGCCTTGTCAATTAAAAATTCGCAGGTTTTCGAAGGCATTTCCAAAGTCGTGAATATATCCGACATGTAATGTAGTGCTGTGTAATGTCGCTCACAGCTACACTGAGCCGGCCTCTTTTGTGTTTAAGCAGACTCGTCGTGCGTCCTCCATACAGTTTGCACCAGATTGTCTATGCCGCTCTGCATGGAATCCATAATAGCATTGTAAATTAAAAACCCGAAGGTTTTCAAATGAATTTCCGAAGTCGAGAATTCATCGGAGTATTCGCTAATTATGCCACGCTCGGCTTATTCAACCGCTCTATAGTTGACGGAAGCGATGATCGCATTGTCAATTATAAACTCGCAAGTTTTCAAAAGGATCCTTAAGTCGAGAATTCATCGGAGAGTAAGAGGGTTATGCCACGGCTGGCTATTTCATCCGCTCTACAGTTAGCTATGAATGTCATATCCTTCTGCTATCTCTTTGGCGTATCTGCGACGACTGTACACTGGCTTCGAGCTCATTACGTTGGAATTCAGAGCATTGTTTGCAACCTGTCTATCGGAACGTATGGTAATGCCCCAGTTTGGGTATATTTGCAAATGACCTTACAGTGGTCTGGCAGCCTAATTGACTGAGCTATTCCGATTGATCCATCCTCAATGGTTCCGTCTAATTTCAAAATGTACTGGAAAGTATGGGAATATTTGCGTCCCCATAATTTTTACTGCCGCCTTTATTAACGACACCTCCTTCTGAAAAACGCTACAGTAGATCTGGCATCCTATATTGACTGTGCTATTCGTTTAATTTCGTTCAAAAATGCGCGAAAACCTTCTTCAACAGGACCGTCTATAAGCATTATAATTTAAAGGTTTCTCTTCTTTTAATTTTAGTTTTGAAAACGGCAAATGGATAACCCTTTACATCAATATTACACTCTTTTATTGCTTGAATTTAACTGCTAACATTGAATAGACACGCATAAATACTTTACAAATGAAGTAGAAAACTACATGAGTACACTCTCTGAACTCAGAACGACCTACGCAGATGTGCAACTGCATCACAGCAGCCATCCGTGCTACACATACATACATAAAACATATGAAAAGGACATACGGCTTAACAAAGATACATAAAACGAGCAAGAAAGGTTAAAAAGTGTCAAGTGAATACAATAGACACTCTTGATGAACTTATAACTTACGAAAGACGTGAACAGAGCTAATGGGAGAACAATATGTAGGTGATATGGGCCAGCCAGTATGGTAAGTGGAACAATTGCAATACAAAGACATATGAGAGAAGAGTTCAGATGTCAGATGTCGAAACATTTTAATGAATAAATAAAGTATTGTTTAGTGTTGTTGTCACATGTGCAAGAGATAAAAATGTTTACTTTACATATTCTAAACGGAAGAGGAAAATAAGTGAGGTTAAGGAAACTGTATGTAGAGAGAGCGCCTCTAATAAAGAATTAAAAAGGGTTTGAAAATAAAACGGGCTGCAAAAGAATTTTTGAAATGAATTGACTTTTGAAAATTTTACAAGATTTCTAATGTCATTCGCATATTTTAATCGAAGTCATCAATTGATGCCCTAACGGAGTAGGCCATTGCCGTTATGCTCAGTGACACTAAACTAGGGAATAGGAAATTAGTTTTTGCTGGCTTTTAAAAGATCAAGATCAATACACTATACTACTCCGGTTTCTTACTTCCAGAAAAATATACTCAAGAAAATTCAGTTATAAGCTGAGAAATCTTCTATAAAGAGAGGTCCCACAGGATCTCATTGTAACGCCGGTATTACTTATTCCGTCATGCAATTATAACCTTTGGCTAACATCTCTCTCTCCCTCGAATGGTGTTATGAAGATGTAAATTGAAGTCGCGGAAGTCTTAATGTAGAGTGTTGGCTTATTAGACGTGAGGCCACGATCCATATCTCAGATCTGACATCTCCAACACAACGAAATATGAAAAGAAATATTTCTTAGGGGACTTCTTCTCAGCAGATTTCTGGCAAATACTCTGAAAGTAAATAAATTTGGCACGAAAAGTTTCTCAAAAGAAGCTGTACGTTACGTCACTCATGTAATCTCATTATTCTTCCATGTCGTGATTACAGTTTCTGCAAAAGTTATTGTGTCCCCGAAAGTGGGTTATAACAGGACGCCCTGTTAAACTTGGTTGAGATTACAAACCATATCGTATCAGATCTATTTGGTCTCTCTATATGTGGATTCATATCTCATTTTTTTTGTCTCTTTGCAGAGAAATATCAATCATGCGTATGAGATTGACGATGTTGTATGAGTATGATGATGATGTAGGAGTTTGATGAGAATGTATGAGTATGATGATGATGTATGAGTTTGACGATGATGTATGAGTATGATGAGAATGTATGAGTATGAAGATAATGTATGTCAATCATCGGCATGCATTTTTTTTAATTCTCTATTGCATCCAGCTTTGCAAATTCGTTAATTTATTATCTCTAATGTCTCCGTGTCCAGGGTCCCATATAAAGCAGCTCGTTGAATATCTCAGTATTTCCTGCAAACTCAATCGACATTGTTGAACAATTTTAAATCTAGTGTACTCACGTTTTAGGAACTAATGGATGCTTTATATTGCTATTCGAAATATTCTAATACCGGGATCGCACACTCTTTACACTTGTACGTCAGTCTGAATAGCGCTACAGTAGGGCGCGGGAAGAATCTAAGATTCAAATGTTCTGAAAAGATTTCACATTCTACTTTGTTTCATCAGTGAGGTGTAAGCAAATTGAATAATTTCTGAAGCCATTGATTACGGCGATGAAGACTAAATGTTCTAACAAAATTGATGGACCTAGTACGGGGAGACATGATAAATAATGTGGCGTGCCTATAATCTGATTTCTACTGTCAACGATTACAAGATTAGATCAACTTTTTCACGTAAAATAGCCAGAATTGAGTAGCAGAAAAGATATCCCATGATGGCAACGCCAGACCTCAGCTAGGCTGAAAAGTTTCTATGCACGAACCTTACAACTACCCACTATTATTTGTTTCGGTCTTGCAGAAAGCCTTCTGGCATC
>QOCX01000026.1:262547-306976 GCA_005959815.1 Sarcophaga bullata | reverse complement strand
TAATAAAATAAACATACACAACACAAGTGGTCTGAGAAGCTAGGTTGTAACTCAGCCTGAGGGGTTGTAATAAACATTAAGCCGCAATAAGCTGTCAATAAATTTATGGGTGCCCAAGAATACTTCATCTTAGACTTCCAAGTGTTCTGTGATCTATTTATTCTTCCATGTCGTGATTACAGTTTCTGCAAAAGTTATTGTGTCCCGAAAGTGGGTTATAACAGGACGCCCTGTTAAACTTGGTATGAGATTACAAACCATATCGTATCAGATCTATTTGGTCTTCTCTATATGTGGATTCATTATCTCATTTTTTTTGTCTCTTTGCAGAGAAATTATCAATCATGCGTATGAGATTGACGATGTTTGTATGAGTATGATGATGATGTAGGAGTTTGATGAGAATGTATGAGTATGATGATGATGTATGAGTTTGACGATGATGTATGAGTATGATGAGAAATGTATGAGTATGAAGATAATGTATGTCAATCATCGGCATGCATTTTTTTTTTAATTCTCTATTGCATCCAGCTTTGCAAATTCGTTAATTTTATTATCTCTAATGTCTCCGTGTCCAGGGTCCCATATAAAGCAGCTCTTGAATATCTCAGTATTTCCTGCAAACTCAATCGACATTGTTGAACAATTTTAAATCTAGTGTACTCACGTTTTAGGGAACTAATGGATGCTTTATATTGCTATTCGAAATATTCTAATACCGGGATCGCACACTCTTTACACTTGTACGTCAGTCTGAATAGCGCTACAGTAGGGCGCGGGAGAATCTAAGATTCAAATGTTCTGAAAAGATTTCACATTCTACTTTGTTTCATCAGTGAGGTGTAAGCAAATTGAATAATTTCTGAAGCCATTGATTACGGCGATGAAGACTAAATGTTCTAACAAAATTATGGACCTAGTACGGGGAGACATGAAATAATGTGGCGTGCCTATAATCTGATTTCTACTGGTCAACGATTAACAAGATTAGATCAACTTTTTCACGTAAAATAGCCAGAATTGAGTAGCAGAAAAGTATCCCATGATGGCAACGCCAGACCTCAGCTAGGCTGAAAAGTTTCTATGCACGAACCTTACAACTACCCACTATTATTTGTTTCGGTCTTGCAGAACACCTTTACTGGCATAAACATAAACTCCGTAAAGGTCTGAAAAACGCCATTCAAATCAATTTATCGCTCAGAAACGCCAAAAACCATCTAAACCAGAACTGGACAAAACATTATCGATCCAAAGGCCATAATTTTTACTCAAAATTATAAACGAAATTCTTAATATTTATCCCGTGTGGTCACACGGGCCGGAATACAAATAAAGGAAATCAAATTTATTTACATAACATTTACAGAAAGTAAAATAAAAAGAATTTTTCTTCTTCTTCAGCATTATTTACACAAGTCCTGTCTTTTCCTTTGCTCTGCCTTTTCCTTTTCTTTTTTTTTATGGCCATAAATTATGTTTGTTTATGTTAAAAGCGGCATCATCTCTCTGGCAATAACAGAGAAGTTATTTGTAAAAATTCATTTTTAAGTCTCCATAAAACTTTATTTAATCTCCCTCTCCCCCTCCCCCCACTCTGTCTTTATAAAGTCATTTATTTTATATCCCTTCTGGATTCGATAACAACATTTAACGGTAATGACATTAGCGGAGGACAATAATAGCAGCACTAGATTACAAATGTAGTAACAAAAAGAAAGAAATTAAACTTTCATAAATAATGAGGAAGACGAATATGAAGAAAAAAGAAAAACAAAAACAATAACGGCAAAAAATAAAAGAAGAATTCTCTCTTATAAACATAAACTCCGTAAAGGTCTGAAAAACGCCATTCAAATCAATTTATCGCTCAGAAACGCCAAAAACCACTCTAAACCAGAACTGACAAAACATTATCGATCCAAAGGCCATAATTTTTACTCAAAATTTATAAACGAAATTCTTAATATTTATCCCGTGTGGTCACACGGGCCGGAATACAAATAAAGGAAATCAAATTTATTTACATAACATTTACAGAAAGTAAAATAAAAAGAATTTTTCTTCTTCTTCAGTCATTATTTACACAAGTCCTGTCTTTTCCTTTGCTCTGCCTTTTCCTTTTCTTTTTTTTATGGCCATAAATTATGTTTGTTTATGTTAAAAGCGGCATCATCTCTCTGGCAATAACAGAGAAGTTATTTGTAAAAATTCATTTTTAAGTCTCCATAAAACTTTATTTAATCTCCCTCTCCCCCTCCCCCACCCCCTCTGTCTTTATAAAGTCATTTATTTTATATCCCTTCTGGATTCGATAACAACATTTAACGGTAATGACATTAGCGGAGACAATAATAGCAGCACTAGATTACAAATGTAGTAACAAAAAGAAAGGAAATTAAACTTTCATAAATAATGAGGAAGACGAATATGAAGAAAAAGAAAAACAAAAACAAAAATAACGGCAAAAAATAAAAGAAGTTTTTAAGAAATTTGTAACAACTTAGAACGGATGGTACAGTGATAAGTACTCAGGAAATGCTCAAGTAGGTAAGAGGCTCTCCATTTTGTTTTTATGTTTTAAACTTTGCTACGTTATGGACCATTATAACCCCTTAGTCACGCATACGTCCTAGCTTTTGACACTACCCATGTTCTGTATGTTAATTTTATAAGTGAATCGCTCGACCTATGGGAGCAAACTTTAGAATTAAAATATCTCTCATGCCAATTATTCAATTAACGATAGGACTTTTTTCTTGAAAAATGCTGAGAGAAAAGTACAATATTTCGTAAAGGGTTATCCCCTCTTCGTTTTTTAAAATAAAATTAAATAAGACATACATAAAGCTAGGGTCCTGGTGAAGTCTTTATCAAATTTCATGAAAGAAAATGTCACTAAAATGGCTGTCCCTTGTTTGATTGTAGCCGCAGATCCTTTTGAAATAGTTTTCGACTACTTTTTCCCACACTTCGGGCGATATGTCTTCGGTAACTGAGCGAATGTTGATTTCTAAATGTTCTTAGGTTAGGACACCATCTAATGGACATACGACACACCCCGCACTACATGAATTCATAACATAATTGGTCATGGCAACCCTTCAATCAGGATTACCTGTCTAGCTTCTCAAACCATGTTATGCTGTTTGTATTCATTTTATAAATAAGTGGCGTGTCTACAGTTTAAAATCGACTATGAGCGACAGAAATCTCCTGAGAGGCCGAATTCGTCGAAAAAAACCATTCCGTTTTGTTTGAGATGTTTGATCTGGGGTGTGAATCGTGGCCTCACGTCTGGCACACTGCCTACTGGACTATGGCAACTTCAGATAAGAAATGAAATGCCAGTAAAACGGCTACCCTGAATTGATTGTAGCCAGAGATTCTTTGAAAATAGTTTTCGACCACATTTCCCACACTTTGGACCAAACTAGTCCCTAGGTTGGGACATTACCCCAACCTACCCTTTAACTTAGGACATTACCCAATGTACCCTCTTAATAGAGAACATTACTCAACCTATGCCCTTAGGTTAGGACATTACCCAACTTACCCCACTAGGTTAGAAAATTATCCAACCTACGAAGCCCCACGTAAATATTACATGATCTTGGACCAGTTCTGAGATCTTTGCTTGCAATTAAGCTGAAATTGATAGTGTAGCTCGTGGAACCATCAGATTGAAACCGTATACCGTTGAGTCCATAATTTACAATTTCAGACCCACAACAGAGGTCATCATACGTTCACTACGAATTGACGGTAATAGCGCCGCAAGGTTAAATACGATCCATTAATACCTCCACATCATAACGTGCAGCAAACAGTCATTTTTTCCGAATGAAAAGAGGAAGTCGCCGTAAAAATTATTTCCAAATTTCGTTTTGTCCGACCTTGTGGTTTGAACCGAGGCCTCACATCTCATAAGCCGACTCACTATCTGCTAGATTACGGCGACTTTTCAACATTGCCTGACCATATTTGTAACGTTTTTCGATTCTCTTTACTTCTGACTTTTTAGAGGAAAGATATTTTACAGTTGGCAACCTTTTCTAACCGGGAGGTTTTAAAGCCCCTAAGAGGATAACCCGCTATAATCTTCTACATTTAATTCGCCAACACTGAGTCTTACACTGAGTGTTTGTGTATGTCCTTAGCGAAATATTTCTTTGCAAATAATTTACGATTAAGGCTGACGACTTAACGCGGTGGACACAACGACAGCTGCAGCAGCAGCAGCAATTTTACACAACATGGGCTTAAAATGCAAATACTTTTCGTACTTCTAGTATTAAAGTTGCGTTCGTTTATTATTTAGTTTTTGTTCTACAAGTTTCCAATTTTTTTTTGTTGTTGTTGTTGTCTTCCGAAAAATGTTTACTTACGAAAATAGCATAAAAAAACGTTGAGCATTCAAGAACAGCAAAAGTAAACTTTCTTAACAAGGATTTACGTTTTTAAGTCTTTACCAGTAAAAATCTAAAACAAGACAATTCCCCAAACACGCTTTGCAGGATTTCGAAACAAGAAAACCAAAAAAAAAACCAAAGTTTTTTGCGTTAAGCGACAACTATTATGTAAATAGTTGGATAATTTTGGTAATTTCGACAGGCTTATTGCAATATTTTCGGTTTTTTGTTTTATTCTCACATTAGTAGCACCCTACAGATACTACTTAGCACTTCTGCGTGCTTTTTTGTTAAGTAAATTCGCCGCAAAATAATTTGAACATTAAGCGCCATTATTAAAACTTGCCTTTAAAGTTGGGTTTAATTAAAGATAGCTTTAGCTAAAGGGAACTGTAAAGTCAACTTTAACTTCTTTTCGTTATTACAAATAAAATAAAGACCAAAAACGCCCGTGAGACATCAAATTTGATAAAATATTTCCTAGGCGAGGAAGTCTCTGGCAAAAACTCTGCGAATAAATAAAAATTGCCATGAAAACGGTTGAAGAAAGTAGACAATAGATTCACAGCTGGTAAACCTATCATCTTCCAGCTAGTTACGCCACCCAATTCTACAGAAGACCCATTAAAACCATAGTCGACAAACACCGCCTTTTTATTGACTTTAAGGCATCAATCTATGGCTCGTTAAGGGCTCGCATTTCTGCCGCAATATCCGAGCTCAACATTTCTGCGAAACTTATAATGCTGCATAGTATGACGTTAGTTAGGTCTTACTGCTTTCAAGGTAGGAAAAGGTCTTCCTACACTTCTTGCACTCTTTGCACGATCTTTATCATGCGACCTCTTTAATTTCGCCATGATGACTGTTTTGCGTAAAGCGAGAGTTAATCGCAATGACACATCGTACATCAAAATGGTTGAGTGAACCAATCAAGATATTCTTAGTGCCTTTAATACAACAAACGGGAGCCTGCCAAGATAGCTTTGGTAATAAATGAGAACTAAACGAGCAATATGTTATCAACATGTAGGATCTGCGGCTTTTCGTATACCAGATTACAGCCGATAACCGTAGCTCTGTCGTTGTCACAAAATTTATACACCTTGGCTCTGCCATTACATACATACGTAACTGGTCATTACAACATGTCAGTTAGGATCACAACCTAGCTTCTCACATCACTTATGTTATGTGTGGCGCGACCTACAGTTTAAAGTTGACATCGAACGACAAATTTTTGGGAAACTTTTTTTGACAATTTTTATTTTCATACTACTTCGTGTTTTGTTCGAAATGTCCGATGTGGAGTATAAACTATTGACTCATCTCTACTAAACCAACACAGTACCCTCTACACTACGACTCTGTCATACCAGCAAAAATATATCATGGTCTAAAGATCTAGCGTACGATTAGCTTTAACAACAGATTCCATTATGGCCTCAAGGGGCAATTGATGAAGCTGACTCTCTACAAATCACTCATACTCAGCGTTCATTTTTATGTTGTGAAGTATTCGATAGAAAAGTTTATCAAACCAATGCGGAGATCTGTTGTTTCTCTCCATTACAATAACAAAAGAAGTTAGGTATTCCAAAAGCACTAACAAGTGTAGGGTGTTTTATAATTGAACGAAACGTTAATTTTTTCTTTCGTTTTAAAAGAAATTTTTTTCTTTTCTATTTTCTTTAAACTATTTTCACAAGAAAGTTGTGAAATAAATCTTTCTGTCTATTTTTAAGATGCTTTTTTCTGGTAAATACGACTGTGTGAACATTGTTTAAATATGTCTTCGAATTGTTGTTTTGTCTGTCCGTTGTATCATCTACGATTTAGGCTGTTAAATAGTGTTGCTTTCAAGTGGGATTTATGAGTTTTAATGAAGACCAAAAACAATACTACAAAACTTTAAATTGATATCCTACATTGTGGTTGTTAGAAATTAACCTTAAGCTGGATAATTTCTTTAAAGAAGTTTGTGACGCTTACGAGGACGATAACGTAACGAGAAAATCAGCAGCATTATGGGTTAATTGCTTTCGATCTTAAAACCATGGAAATCACAGAAACAATTAAGAAGAATCACCACATTAGCAGCATACAAGTTACTAGAGAACTTGATATTCTAGGTTATGATTCTGGTGATTCATTATCCTCATCAAAAAATCTTCATATTGAACGATTCCTATTCTAAACTAATTTTCTTTGAGTCTACAATGGCCGTTGCTTGATGAGATATTTGTAGATGATCTGATCCATTATATATTCACCTTGTATAATCACATAGTAAAAGTTGAGATACTCTCGAACCTATCTGGCTTGTGTGAAGACTCGGTCTTTCTGTTTCTTTCCTATAGCTTTCCAAACTCCTCTCCTCTAAAACGTTCTGGAAACATCAGCGGTGAGAAAGCCTTCTACTGGCAAGCTTGTCTGCCTACTCCTTACCCTTAATTCCTACATGATCCGGGAACCCACAGAGAATGACCCTATTTACCCTGTCTCGTTGATCACCAATTAATCCTCATAAGAACTAAGAAGTCATATAGTGGCCTAACTGTCAGAAAATATTGTTACGTTGTGTCTTCCGCACTTCCTGTCCAAAATAACTTGAGCATATATTTCGATGATGTAAGCTTTCACTTAGAAGATCCCCGCGAGTTTCCAATGGCTTCAGAACGTTTCACTGTGGAATCGAATAATCCTGTTTCCTTCACACTGTATGTCTTTGATCCATCTGATCTTTCTGTTATAAGAGTATGTAGCTTCCAAATTGTGGATGATAATATATGAGTGTGATGATGATGCATGCGTATGATGATTATGTATGATTTTGACGGTAATGTATGAGTGCAATGATGATGTATGAGTTTGGTAATGGTGTATGAATATGATTATGAATGTATAAATATGGTGATGATGTACGAGTATTGTCATGAGTACGATGTTGATATATGAGCTTAACGATGCTGATGAGTACGATAGTGATGTGTGAGTATGATGATGACGTATGAATGTGATGATGATGTATGAGTATGACGATGAATGTATGATTTAATTATGATGTATGAGTTCGATGATGATGTATGAGTATGATTTATGAAGTATGAGTTGACGATGGTGTATGAGTATGATGATGATTGTATAAGTATGGTCATAGTGTATGAGTTCGTGTTGATGTATGAGCTTGACGAAGGCGTGTATGAGTATGGTGATGATGTATGAATGTGATTATAATGTATGAGTATGATGATAATGTACATGTATATGAATGAGTAATTATAAGTTTGAAGATGGATGAGTATGTATTACATGTTGTACGAGTGTGATAATAACATGAATATAATGACGATGTATGAGTTTGATTATGCTGTATGAGTATGATGATGATGTATGACAATGGTTATGATTTATTATGGTGCTCTATTGCTCCATTTCATTACAAGATGCAATTCAAATTATAGTCTGTTGGTCCAAACGCTCCAAGAAGCGGATAGCGGGAATCCTACCAGCCACTCAATTTGTCAGACCAAATTGTCAATAAAACCGAGTTTATATTATCGTAACCATAGTCACTTCTAAAATCCAACAGAGCCTACAGCGCCGCCGTAGGACAAGTTCTCATTGCATGCCAATCCCTGTTTTATTAACGTATGAATTGGTATTTTCCCTCGGTCACATTTTGCTTTTCCTACCGTTTAAAGGTTAATCTATTTATTTCAAATAAAGTAAGAAAAAAATCCTCGTCTATCTTATTTTTGTTTATGGCTTAAGCTTTTTCTGTTCCTTTTCCTCCTATTGCCGTTTATCTGCCATCTTTAAATTCACATTTCTGTTGGAAATTTTGTTTCGCATCCTAATTTTTATTTCTTTTTTATTTTTTTTATGTTTTGACTTGATTTGTTTTATCTTTTTACAGACAAACAATAAGAAAAATTATGGCTTGAAAGGAAAAAGAAGAAAATTTTTTGTTTTTATTTTCGTTTTTTCGTTTTTTTGTTTGTTTGATAACAATTGTCGCCATGAATTATTCAAAACATTTTTGTTGGAAATTTATGGTCTTCTTGCGCTTCTTCTTCTTTTTCGAATAAAAGTTAAGCAAACTTCAAGTTGTTGTTTGTATTTCTATTCTGACATGTTTGCGAAACTATAGAAATTCCGTTAACAAAAAGAAAAATGGCGTGAGTGGTAAGGAGTGCATATGAATAAATTTGGGTACGCAGCATACCTTCCTTTACAACTACAAACTTATTGGAACAATGACTTCAAACTCAATTCAAACGAATTAATTGTGAAGCTGTACACGTCTTCTATGATAGTTTGACTCAGTTTTAGCAACTAAGAGTGGCTCCTTGATATCAACATCAACGAGCAGAATGAGAACTCCTGCAGTTCTGGCAAGATAGGAATGAACCTCTTCAAACCTTTCGATATTGTGCGAGGTTTCAGACAAAACCATCCCTTACAATGCGACCTTTTCAACTTCGTCATGGAGAGTATTCTGCTGAAGGCGGTAGTATATCGTAATACGACTATTTTCCAAGAAAATCTTCAGTTGTCTGCGTAATCGATGACATTGACATCGTTAGGGCTATTGAATGGGAGTCTATTGAGATGGTTCGGGCAGTAAATGAGGGCAAAACGAAGTATATGCTGTTGAAAATTAGAGACATACTACGTATCGAATCCCAGATTACGGCAGATAACTATACTTTCGGTGTTGCCAGTGAATTTGTTGATCTTGGCTCAACTGTTACCACCACAAATATCGTCAGTCTGATGACCAAGCATAGGATCACTGTTGCCAACAAGTGCTACCATGGTCTCAACATGGTCGAATTGAGTAATAGAGATCTCTCTCGCGCAACAAAACTAATGCTACACATGTCGCTCAGCCTAGCCGCTCTTGTCTATGGCGCAGAAGCATGAACGCTTAAAGTATCAATACAGCAGGCCTGAGGATATTTGAGAGAAAAGTCCTACAAAAGATCTTCGGTTCGGTGAGAGTTGACGCTGATTTTGTCATTCGATCCAACTCCTATAATGAATTGTATGAGCTCTCCTAAACGACAATCATATTGTCCGAATGAAAGAAGATGCTCCAGTGAGGCAGGTATTTGATGTTGGGGGGTTACTGGAAGTCGGTGTAGAGGCCAAGCTTGTATGAGTTGGAAAGACCAAATCGAGGAAGCCCTGTTATCAATTGGTGTGAGCAACTAGCAGAAGCTCAGAAAAAAGCAGAGGCGAGTGGAAGGATAAGTTGAGGTGGACTAAACTCTAATAAACGGGTTGTTAATGGTCACTTCAGTCAGTAAGTGAATAAATAATATGAAGCCAGAGATGAGGAGGAATATAATAATGCTAGAAATCTTAGGGTATGCTTACAACAATGGATCTTTATTTACAATCGATCTTCAATAAAAGAAAACTTTCGCAGGCATTAACTATATTAAGGGGCGGGTAATGTGTTAGCTACTACGAGCAGCTACCAGTCCATTTAAAGATAACTGCCCACTTTTTCAGTTACAGGCAGACAATAGAATGATGAATTTGATTTGTATTTGATGACATCAACATATTGAAAATGAACGTAATCCAAGTACTTATAGTTCAAGTTTCACTCATCAAACTCTCATCAAACACTTACAAAATTTTTTTGCATATTAGAAGCATTTATGTACGTAATTGGTCGTTATAGCCGTATAGTCAGGATTACCACCTATTTTCTCTTAGCATTTATGTTGTGTGTGTTAATTTTATAGACGAGTGGCAGGACCTGCAGTTTAAAGCCGACTCCGAATGACAGATTTTTGGAAAACTTTTCATGGCAATTTTATTTGCTTCTACAGCTTCTGCAAGAAATCTGCTGAGAGGAAGTCTCCGTTTAGATGGAGATGTCAGACCTGGGGTATGGATCGAGGCCTCATGTCTAATAAGCCAATACATTACCTTCTCGACCATGGCGACTAGTATTTGGCGCGTTTACTTCTCTTAATTTGTGCATTAAAAAGGGTTTCAAAGCTTTTTTTTACAGATAAAGACAGAAAGTGGGTGACTTTCTAATGAATTCTTACAGCTTTTCACTTCAGCGCCAAAATATAAAATTGTTTTCACCTTAATATGTCACCACATGTTCATTAGATTCTGTCGTCGAATTACTCCTGCCCAACATATGAACATCAAGCGAAACTTTTTTCATTTGATCCACTATGTTAGTTTATAATCCTGTTGTCTGTCATTTAGTTTGGTTACCAATTTTTTTAAAGAATTTTTCTTTTTCAAATGCATTCCAGAAAGGTATATTCTTCACACCAACACGTACGCAATTCATGTCAAACATACTGTCAAGTTTGTAGGCAGGCTGTCACTCAAAGAGCCATTTAACTAGTTATTCAACCGGGCGTACAACAAACACTTGAACGAACACTTAAGCCAAATACCAAAATGTCTATCATTTCATCTAAAAAAAAAAACAGACACACACACACACATACACACACACATACACACATATATACTCAGGAAAAAAAGGAACCAAAAAAACAACAAAAAATCAAACATTTCAAGCACGTAATCACAGTTTTACACTTTTTTGCATTTCTGTCACATTCCTTCTGTTCTATTTCTGCTTCTGCAGCAACAACAACAACAACAACAACAACTAATGACATTTAATTTGAGCATTAAAGTGTTGCGTGCATGCATGTGTGTGTGTGTGTGTGTGGCCCAGAAGAAGGGCCATTACTACTCATAGTCGTTTCGTTTACTTGCTTCCTTCGATCCTCCATCTATTCGTTCCCTTTTTTTTGTTTTTTGTTTTGTTTTTGTTTTTGTTGCATGTGACCAAATGGGTGAAATGGAAAATTTAAATTTTTTTTCTCTTGTGTGTTCATTTTAATGCTCCTCCTGCTGATGGAAGTGCGCACTTAATTTAAAATAAAGTGGAACAAGTGTGATGTCAGCTTGCATAAAAGGAAGCATTTTTTTCTTCTTTTTTTTTTGCGAGGCTCTTCCCCTTTTTTAGTGTTTTTTTTTATAAATTTTTTAAATTCTTTAAACAGAAATGTTGACGTTGAGTTATTTAAACAAAAAAAAAGCACTTTTTATGGTTCAGAGGCATTGGATTAAATTGGAAAATTGATTTGGCTTGGTAAAGAAAGAAAGGCCATTAAAGGAATTAAAAATTATCATCATAAGTAAAAAATCTGCAGCGCCAAAAGCATAGTGTGCTGTTAGAATTCCTGTTAGAATGCAAACGGTTTTCTTGTCGAACTCAAAAAGTCCTCTCGTTCTCCCACTACCCACTGCTGGACACAGCAGTTATAAAATTCCGCAATCAGGTATGTTGGTTCCAACTACGGCTTGTTGAATTCCATGCTGCCTTTTTCAATTTGAGAAAGCAGTCTTGTAGGGGCTCCTCCTCAGATATCTCCCATCCCTTCCGTGCCAGTTTTTCCGATTTTTCTGTTCCCACGACCCAGAAGAGGCGTATATTGATTGTGTCGACGAATACGGTGTAGAGAGTCCATACAACCCCTGATTCCCTTTCATTTCACGAAATGTGCTCAAGTTCGAAAGTAGTAGGTCCCTAAAAAGAACTGTTTCGATGTCAATTCATTGATTTTTGCTTTACTTCTGTTGCTTTATTATTTCTTAACCTCATGAGGGGGCTCTTATCTTATATTTACTACTTGGCAACTCTGTTTGCTTTTCAATTTCTTTTGGTCCAGTAGCTGCATTTCGAGCGACATTACTCGTTTTCTTAGAATGTTCTTTTCAACTTCGTATCAGTATTCCATTATTCGTTAGTAGTTTATCATAGCGATCAGCAACTGCTTGGTACCTATGGCACTTTTCATCACCGATGTCCTATGTTCTGTGTTTTCCGATTATTTTTTTTTATCGAATAAGTATGGTTATGTCTATTGAAACTCAATAATATTGTGCTTCATTTAATAGGACTTTTTAATTCAATAAATTCTTAATGTAGGGCCTGCTACTCTCCACTATCCACTATCACTGGTAATGCACAAAAACACTAACTTGTAGTAAACACGGACATCATGGGGGGAGGGTGAATCACATTTTTTTGATTTCCGTTATTGCCGTTATTTTTTCCTGCTTTTTATACTTCCGCTTTCGTTAAATTTTATTCGGCGGCTTAAATTGTGCATTTAAATTGCTTCGCCATATTTTCATATTCAACCCGATTGCCACCACTACTCCTCGTAGTAAGCGGTAAAATATTGTATATGCTTGTAACTGTAAATGTTGTCCTATTTTTCAGTTTTTTTTTTGTTTTTTTTTATTATTTTTTATTACCACAGTTTTACTTGTAACCCAGTAGAGTAGAGCCATAATCGAAACCAGAGCTATCATTAATTCTCATCTCATGGGGTTTTATTTGCGCGCATACCGAGAGTAGATAGAGAGACTGGAAAGAAAAGAGAATTTTTATGAGGATGTTCTTCATGTTGCACACTTACAATTGCATGTATTGGTGTGCTTGCTTCACATTTTTTTTATTTTTTTTTATCAGCATTTAAAATGTGGCAAGTAACATGATAAATTGGGTGTGCATTTTACATACAAAAAAAAAAACAAAAAAAAAAACAAAAAACCGAACTTCCGAAGCAATAACAGAAAAGTTGTCCCGGTTTTTTGGCGTAAAAAAAAAATTTGGTTCAAATGAATATGAAAAAAAAAATATTTTTTGAAAAAATTTAAATTGAAAATTGAAAGTATCTGTGAGAACATTAATAGCTAAAGGTCTGTGAACTACTTTTGGGTCTTTATTATTTAAATTTATGTGGTCTGTCTATATAGCGTTGTAAAATGGACATAAAAAATTGATTAATAGGTTCACAGTAGTAGTGGTGGCTGTGAACACATGCTGATTGGTTAGTGACACAACATACATAATAGAACCCTTCAATCAGGATTACAACCTAGCTTCTTACTCCCATTTATGTTGTGTATGTTAATTTTCATCCATAAATGGCGAGACCTACAATTTACAGGAGACTCCGAAGGATTGATTTTTGAGAAAGTTTTCATGGCAGTTTTATTTCCATGTTGATGTCTCTTGTGTTGTCAAGATGTCTAACCTGGGGTTTGAGCCGTGGCCTCGCGTCTAATAAGCCAACAGACTGCCTACTAGACTACACCGACACAAGGGTAGTGGGTAGTGACACAAGGCCAATTATGCTTCCAGAGCTTCTAATAAAGCAAGTCAGAATTAAAATGTGCACTTTTGACCAACCATTAAGATTATTAGAAATCAAGAGACTAATGCTTTCTCCTTAGATAGACAGTAGTTTCCTCTTTCTGCAGTATCCATAAAAATCGCCTGGCTATGTCCAACCATAATCTATGCTAACCTCGGAATGCCAAGTAATTTTTGAACCAATTTTGCTGAGCAAGCAGTCTTAGTTACTCCACACACCTAACCTTGGGCAGATATGCCGCTGGAACACTGTTCCTAACAGGTGCCACTACGGTCTCTGTAGGCAATTGAGTAGTAGAAACCTCTCTCGTACGACAAAACTAATCCTCCACAAGATGCTAATTCTCCCCGTGCTTCTTTATGACGCAGGGGCATGTCTACTATTAAGCGCTGATGCAGCACTCTTGGGAGTATTCAATAGAAGGGTCCTACGTAAGATACTTCGGTCCAGCGAGAGTTGACGATGATTCTCATTCCGCATTCGATCCAACAATGAGCTGTCTGAGTTCCTCAAAGACATGAACGTTGGGCAGCGTATTAACATCCACTGACTGCGTTGGCTTGGCCATTTCGTTCGAATGAAAGATGCTCCGGCGAAACGGGTATTTGATGCGGAGATTTTTTGAAGTCGGCGAAGAGTACGACCTTGTTTGTGTTGCAAGGATCACATCGAGTAAGCTCCACCAACAATTGGTATAACGAACAGGTGAAGGCGTTCAAGAAGCAGAGGCGCCTGAAAGGATGTGTTTAGGCAGGCCGAAATCCATTATTCAGGTTGTTAATGGCCAATTAAGAAGAAGAATGCTCAAGGCAAAGGCAACAGAAAAGACTTCCGTTCCTGTCTTCGATTTCTATTTTTCTTTTTCGGAACAGGACGAATGAAATTGTTGACTTAATCAGTGCATATTCCAAGAAAAAAACTAAGATATCAAACGGACTTGAAGCAATAACCCATTACTCCTATCAAAACAACTAACCTAAGACCATTCATACTTATTTAGGCTGTGTTAAGGCAAAATTAAACTCAACTCAGTTTAGGATAACCTTTTGCAGCTCACTTCACTAGCATCAACTATACTTCTGAAAATATTTAAAAAAAATTTTAATGTTTGCATGGAAATGGTGTAGTTTCAGTATAACCTTTCGCAGCTCACATTTTGAGCATGAACTATACTTCAGAAAATATTTAAAAAATTTCAATGCATACATGGAAATGGTGTAGTTTCGGGATAACCTTTTGCAGCTCACTTCACTAGCATCAACTATATTTCTAAAAATATTTGAAATATTTCAGTATGCGTCTGGAAATGGTATCGTTACAGGATAACCTTTTGCAGCTCACTTCACTCGCATCAACTATACTTCTAAAAACATTTGAAATATTTCAGTATGCGTCTGGAAATGGTATCGTTACAGGATAACCTTTTGCAGCTCACTTCGTTAACATCAACCGTACTTCTAAAAACATTTTAAAAACTTAAGCGTTTATCTGGCAATGGTGTAGTTTCCTTTGCCATAAAATTATCGATTATTTGATGTTGTTTTTTAGAAGCAATACCAAACTTCTACTAAAACTTTACTGCTTCTGTATAAAACTATAAAATTAAAATATAATACCAGGTAATACCAGGTAATACCAGGGAATATCCATAATAATTAAGAGAAATTTGTGGCATATTTTATTTCACAAACTGACGGGTCTCCATCCATTGAGGCAATTTTATACTTAAATTATGATATTTTAAATGTTTATAATAAAAAAAAACATAAAATGGCCTCTCTTAATTTTTATTTATCTTATGTTTGTTTGTTTGTTTGTTTATATGTTTGTATGCGTACCTTTAAAATAAAAATCATAAAAATTATATTCTCCTGTCATATTTTTAAATGGCCATCATTATGATCATTTTTCACTTCTTCTTCTTGTTTTTCTTTTGTATACATTATGACAACGATGTCATTAAAACAGAATGAACGGATGGACAGACAAGCAGACGGACAGATGCTGGTCATTAACTTTATCATCTTCATGCCAAAAAATTTATGAAAACAAAGTATGCGTTAACGTAATGGTAAGGAAACGTATGTGATTTGTTGTTGTTGTTGTTGTTGTTGTTTTCAACAACATTTTAGTGGTTATTTAATGGTTTTGTACATCCTGCCCCGCATTTTTTTCCTTCAAGGAAGAGCTCTGATGATGCTCTTTAACAGGCTATAACGCTAATGGCATGAAAAACTTTAATGTTTCGTTTCGTTTTTTTTCTTCTTTATTTTCCTCCGTTTTCGTTTTCCTTTTTAACCTGGTTTTGTTTAAAGTTGAGCGTTTTATGGCTTAAACAGAAAGGAAACAGAAAAAAAAAGTTTTAAACAAAAAGTCTATGAAGACATTTATTTAGCGTGTGTTATTTTAATCACGACAAAAATGTCGGACGGAAAATCGTTGTCACAACTACATCTTACCTTCAGACTAATACCGGCAAAGCTCTAAAATCCTTGTCACAATCACATACTGAACCAAGCAGATTGCCTGAAAAAAAATTTCACCTTCAGACTAATAATGAACATCTTCTGGCTACAAGAATTCTTGTGTGGAAGCCATGTATGTGTTCAATAATGTTACAGCCGTGTAATGACAGTTCCATACCATATCCCAAATTTGAGCAATAAGACCGCTTTTATACTAACGTATCATGGTCACAAATATCGCAAACTAAATGATTCCTAGACAAAAAGCCAATCTAGAGCACTCATCAGTCATTTCCCAGCATGCAACACCCCATCCAACACCAAACTAGACGCTGCTGAAAAGCTAATCTAGAGAACTCATCAGCCATTACCCACCCAACTTCCATACAACATCAAACACGGCGGTGCTAAAAAGCCTATATAAAGTCTAAAATCAGTCATTTCTCAGTATCCAACATCTCCAACTAATCATCCAACTTACATCCAACATCGAACCAGTCGTTGATAAGAAGCCAATCTATAGTACTCATCAGTCATTCCCAAGTATCCAACATCCCCAACTAATTATCCAACTTCCATCCAACATCAAACCAGTCGTTGATACTCAACATATCAAACTAATCATCCAACTGCCTTAAAACATCAAACCAATGTAAGTACTCATCAGTCGTTTTCCCAGTATCCAACATTCCCGACGAATTATCCAACATCAAATCATTAGCTGATAAAAAGCCAATCAAGTACTCATCAGTCATAGATATCCAATATTTCCACCGACCTCAAACCAGTCTCTGATAAAAGGCCGATCTGGAGTACTCATCAAGAATTTCCCGGTATCGAACATCCCCAACAAATCATCCAACTTACATCCAACATCAAACCAGACGCTGATAAAAACCTTTCTAAAGTACTCTCCAATCATTTCTTTGCCTCCAACATCCCCAACTAATCAACGAACATCAAACCAATCCCTGATAAAAGCCTATCAAGAGTACTCATCAATCATATCCCAGTATCCAACATTTCCGACTAATCATCCAACTTCCATGCAACATCAAACCAGTCGCTGATAAAAAAGCGGTCTAGAGTACTCATCAGTCGTTTCTCGGCACCCAATATTCCCAGCTAAGCATCCAACTGCCTTACAACATCAAACCAGTCGCTGATAAAAAGCCGATCTATAGTACTCATCAGTCATTTTCCACTATCCAACATTCCCGACGAATTATCCAACATCAAATCAGTCGCTGATAAAAAGCCGATCAAGAGTACCCATGAGTCATTTCTCGATACCCAACATCCCCAACTAATTATCTAACAGCCTTACAACATCAAACCAGTCACTGATAAAAAGTCCATCTATAGTACTTATCAGTCAAATCCCGGTATCCAACATCTCCGACTAATGATCCAACTTCCATCCAACATCAAACCAGTCGCTTCAGTTACTGTCATTATTAAGCATCTTCACCGTCCTCTGTAGAGACTAAAGAACTTATATCGGGTCTTCCAACAGAAACTTCCAAAATTTAAGAATTGATAACAGGCATCATTTTTAGGCCACATCTGTCAAATTAGTTGTCATTTATTCAGTTTGTTTTTCCAAAAGAGAATTACGTGAGAATTAGCCACAATGCGGTGGATAAATTCGAGTCAATTCGTTCCTTACACGATCAATCATCCTTGACGAAATGATCGACAACATCGCCACTGCCCTTGTGCAGGAAAATACAAAGCAGGCGATTTCAGATTACACACAAGAACTCGGCCTTTCGCAGACCATAACTTGACAAGCTTTGCGTAATGACTTAGGCCCTAATTTTCATAGAAAAATCATCGATGAAAAGTCATCGATGAAGACACCGTAGTCTAGAAAGGCAGTTCACCTAAGAAATATTTCTTCGTATTTCGTTTTGTTAGAGATGTGTGACCTGGGTTTTAAACCGCGGCCTTGACATGAGGCCAACACCGCTACCTATCAGACTATGGTTAGTACAATACAATACCAATTGTAAATTACCTAAATAAATGGTAAATTGTCTCAAACCGATTTTTTCGCTGAGCATAGCGTATATCTCATGCCCCAAAGCAGATAGATTCTAGCACCAACAGCGATGAAGAAGCTTGCTTCTTCAGAAGATCAGCTGGCTGCTCGTTGCCGTGAATTTCCACATGATGCAGGATCCAGTAGAGGGTAGCTAGCTGCCTAGCTGCCTCCTCCTAGCTGATTTAGCTTTCCAAGGCACTTCCATATCATTTTCCAGTTAACTTCATACAAGCGGAGCGCTTGAATTGGGGGTCTGTCTGTCAGGCAGTATTACTATGTCATGCCATTTGTTCTCTCTGTCTCAGTTTATTTGAGCACATCTTTCGATGGCGCCAAAACTTCCGCTGCTTAGAATTCCAAGGACTGTTTCTCATCATCCTACGCTAGCCTTGGAATGTGCAATTATTTCGATAATTAATTGAAATTACATTTCCATTTAAGACTTCATGTATTAAAGTAAATATTTCCCAATGGAAATAACAACAATTCAACGAATAAAACATCTTTCGATTGTCATTTAATTTTCTGGGGTAGTAAAAATTGTGTTGGCGTCTTAATCTCGAACTCAAATCTTTTGCACTACCACCTATGCCTGCAGCACATCATAGTCTATCAAACCAACTCAATATGTTTGTTTGTTTGTTTATCTGTTTGTCTGTTTGCAGTCAGTATTTCTGTGTTACATCTCTGTGGATAAGTCCTTTTAATTCCAGTCTTGTTAATTAAACGTTTCATGCTCTGTTGCCTTAATATCACATGTTGTTGCTGTTAGTGTTGCTATCCTTTACTAGACAATGTTGTTTTGTTGTTGTTTTTAAAGATTGACTGGATGTTGTTTGTTTGTTTATTTGTTTGTATAAGAAGAGATTACAACGAATGATAAGTTTTACAAAATCTGTATATGTAAACTATAGTGTGTGGCCAATTTAAGAGAGACCAATGAATTCGTTTAACAATCTTTTGCCAGCAAATGGCATTTTTACTGTTCATATTGCTCTGCAAATGCGTGTTTACTTACATTCGTGTTTGTATTTAAACATTCGATTGCAAAACAACATCACATGACAATCACGATTTTCAAGCATACAAGACAAGAAACAGCAACTACCGCAGCTACGCAAAGGAGTAGATGAAGTATATTGTAGTTTTGTGTACGTATTTATATACGATTTCATAACCCATACATACAATATATTTTACAGTTGTATTCAGCCATACATTCAATCAATAATTCCTTCATTCCATTCCATACTTCAGCTGCACGAATCTGATTGTGTTTGTTTAAACGCAATCAAGATACTGTAACATGACGTAACAGCCGGCCTAGGTTCCTCAAAAATTCGAAAAGTTTTGTTAGAGTGTGGAACGAAGCATTATTAACGTATTTTTTTTTATCACATCTCTTGAATTATCCAGTCTTTTCAGGCTGTCGCCGTAGTCTAGTAGGTAGTGTGTTGGCTTATTAGACGAAAGGCCAGGGTTCGAATCCCCAAGGTTCGATCCCGGTCAGGCATCAAAAACGAAATATGAAAAAAATATTTCTTCGGCGACTTCCTCTCAGCAGATTTCTGGCAAAAACTCTGAGAGTAAATAAAAATTGCCATGAAAAGTTTCTCCAAAAAAATCTGTCGTTCGGAGTCCGACTTTAAACTGTAGGTCCCGCCACTCATGTATAAAATTAGCACACACAACATAAGTCGGTGGGTCTGAGAAGCTAGGCCGTAATCCTGACTGAAGGGTTATAATGGCCAATTATGTATGTATGTATGTATGTTTCAGGCTGGATGGGATATAGATGGGATTCGGACGAGTTCTGCCTTAATTTAGGAGTACCTTCGTCGACAGTCAGGCTACTCTAAGAGCCATTGTGTCGGTCTGGTGTAAATCACGGTTTATTCGCAAGCTTAAATAGTCGTTAAAGACTTTTGGACCAGATCAAATCTGTCTATGCTGGATTCCGGGTCATTTCCGAGATACTCGGTAATGAGACGGCAAATGCTCTCCCTAGATTAGGTTCACTTTCTGAAAGCAATTTGATATTTGGTACTGGTACCCCAAACTGCCACCTCTACTGCCTCATCAATTGATGGATCGGGATGTAAGGGCAGTTGTTGTATTTCTAAGTGTCAATGGCCTGCTATAGACAGTGTTAGAACAGTTTGGCTGCTGAGCTTGGATAAGGCCAGTTTAAGGATAGTTATTGCGTTCATTACAGGGCACTGCAAGATTAGATCGCTGATAAAGAAAAGAAAAGAAAAGAAAAGAAAATAAAAGAAAAGAAAAGAAAAGGAAAGAAAGAAAAGAAAAGAAAAGAAAGAAGAAAGAAGAAAGAAAAGAAAGAAAAGAAAAGAAAAGAAAAGAAAAGAAAGAAAAGAAAAAAAGAAAAGAAAAGAAAGAAAAGAAAAGAAAAGAAAAGAAAGAAAAGAAAAGAAAAGAAAAGAAAAGAAAAGAAAAGAAAAGAAAAGAAAAGAAAAAGAAAAGAAAAGAAAAGAAAAGAAAAGAAAAGAAAAGAAAAGAAAAGAAAAGAAAAGAAAGAAAAGAAAAGAAAAGAAAAGAAAAAAAAGAAAAAAGAAAAGAAAAAATTTATAAAAATGTACCATAAACGTTGTGAAAGAAGAAGAATCTGAAAACGACAGAAATGATGGCAAGTTTTCCATCCAATATACCAACCACATACCGACCTCCAACATACAACATACAACAAGTCCGCTAAGATAACCACAAAATAGCGAACAAAAAAAAAGTGAAAAAGTTTTGGTGATTAGAAATGAAAGATGATGATGATGAGAAGAAAGAAACTAATTAAGGAATAATAATTAATTGTGAATTAATCAAGAAAAACGAAGAGAAACAATAAATTGAAAAGGAAGTAAATGAGAAAAGAAGAGAAAGTTTAGCAAACAGAAAATAACTTTGCTGCCGCCACCCATAAATTCTACCAAAAATGATTGACTGCGACTGATATAGACTAAGCATGACTATAATGAAGACCATGATGGAGTACTTGGGCAAAGTAGTTGTTAATTCGATTATGAAAACAACAAAGTAAAGTAGGAAATCTAATTAGGAAATAATGAAGGTGAGGTTATCTTTATTATTAGATTTCCGAGTATAATTAGGTTTGTTATGTATTATTGCTGCTTAAATAAGGAGATAAATTAGGTGTGCAACCGATAATGCCAATTAAAATTGTAAAGGCACATAATATTTTTAAATTAGGAGAACCAAGCACTTTTGTAGTCGCCTAGTCTAAGTAGATATAACAATACAACAATACAACAATATAACAATACAACAATACAATACAATATCGTCGTACTGTCGTATCGTTGTATCGTCGTATTGTCGTATCGTCGTATCGTCGTATCGTCGTATTGTCGTATCGTCGTATTGTCGTATCGTCGTATCGTCGTATCGTCGTATTGTCGTATTGTCGTATCGTCGTATTGTCGTATCGTCATATCGTCATATTGTCGTATCATCGTATCGTCGTATCGTCGTATTGTCGTTTTGTCGTATCGTCGTATCGTCGTATTGTCGTATCGTCGAATCGTTGTATCGACGTATCGTCGTATCGTCGTATCGTCGTATCGTCGTATCGTCGTATCGTCGTATCGTCGTATCGTCGTATAGGTCGTATCGTCGTATCGTCGTATAGTCGTATTATCGTATCGCATCTGATGCACAGCTGATGCGCAGATGATGCACAGCTGATGCGCATCGGATCATGGGGCTTAGCTTCAGACTACCATGGGGGTCAGTAGTTGGCGGATAACTGGACGGCCAACTCAATGTAGGCTAGCTGCGAATAACCAATAAGTAGTCCCCGATCAAGAGCGGCAGATACGGAGGCCTACTACGTAAAGGTACAAATGACCGAATGGGGCAATAGAGGTAGTAACGCTGATGAATGACGGAAGAGGAAGCACATTTAGAAGGGCTGGAACGAGTTCAATAATAGATTTGTCGTTTGTATCCGATAGCCTTGTTTCGCGGACCGCGTGCAAACTCACTGAAGACTGCACGAATAGTGACCATCAGGCAATCGTGATGACGCTTACAGGGCGCAACACGAGAGGAAACGGATTGCCGAAGTTTACGAGACCCAAAAGGAAGGACTCCTGGTTCGACAGGGAGACATATAAATTGATGCTGTCGTCTTTTCATACGACTGGCAGCACGGTGGAGGAAATGGTGAGGGGAGTATACGAAGTGCTGAACGGAGCATGTGATGCTGCTATACCCAAGAGGGCTGTATGTAGGGGAAGTTCCCCCTGTTACTAGTTAAATGATGAAATTCGAAGTCTGCGTTCGGCATGCTTTGGGGCGAGAAGAAGAGTCCAGCGTATGAGAGAAAGGCCGACATGGGAAGCCGAACGGGCTGCATATGAGGATCTAAGGCATCGATTTAAAAGGGCCATAAAAAGAAACAAAAAAATATCCTTTCAGCGGATATGCCAGGAGGCTAACATCAACCCTTTTGGAACAGCGTACCGAGTCGCCTGCAGAAAAATCGGAGCTCAGCCTAAACTAGGCTGTTCGATTTTGCTACGGGAGATTATTGGTACATTATTTCCGCAGGGCTAGCCATACACATTTATTAGTAGGGAGGCGGAGGCGGCTCATACCATGCCCGAGGTGACAGGAGAGGAGGTACTTGCAGGATGTGGATAGGATAGGAGATAGGAAAACACCTTGACCGGATGGAATCTCAAACCGGGCACTTAAGGTGGCTATCAGGTATAGGCCGAATATGTTCGCCAATGTGTTCCACAAGTGTTTTGTCGAGAGTATTTTTCCACGTAGATGGATGAAGCAGAAATTGGTTCTCATTCCAAAACCTGGTATACTTACAGGTGAACCATCGTCGTATCGTCCCATCTGCTACTTGACACCATGGGAAAAATACTGGAGAGGATAGTATACAATCGACTGCTGACACATGTCGAGGCGAGATTAGCTCTCTCGGACCTGCAATACGGATTTAGGAAGGGACGCTCCACTGTCGACGCGATAAAGAGAGTGGACGACATTGCAAAGGACGCAATAGAAGGTGAAAGATGGAGATTTTGGTCAAGGAATACTGCGCAGTTCTCACACTTGACGTTAGGAACACGTTTAACTCGACGAATTGGAGGCGTGACAAATTATGTATGCACATATTTGTGTCCTATAAGGGACATGACTGCGAAGAAAGAAACGTCTTTGAATACCGTACCACGGTACACTCTAAACGGTATTGACATTTTATCACAATCTTTTGTTCGTTGTTTTTTGGTTTTATTTTGTTCTCCATTTTCGGTCTCAAATTATAATCCAAAAAGTTTTCTGTGGATAAAAAGCGAAACTGTTTTCGAAATTTCTTTTGTACAGAGTCCTTTGAAAATTTACTGTCCTTTTGAATACAAAAATTTTGGTAGTGATGGGCGATTTGTACATACTTCTGGTAAATACTACTGGTTGAGCAAGTTGAAAGTGATTGTGGTAGATGGTCGACGGAAGAATAATTGACTACGAATTGAAAATGAGAAGTGAATCTGCTTAACTCAAGGGGAATTTAAAATAAAATTTTTTTTATACAATTTCCTTCAATAAATATTATTTGAAATGCTTGCTCGTTACGTTTGAATATTAAATTGCATTGTGGGGATATGCTATTACACAAGCGAGCTCTTTATGGTAATTGCTGTTGAGAGAAGAAGGGAAATGTTTACAAACAAAATTATTTGGATTTGAATACAGTAAGGGAGGGAAAAGAATTAAAACCGTTAGAAATACTTCATTTTTTTCTATTTTTATGACCAGCATTCGGGGGATGCTTCCTAGGAAAATACTTTGTGGAAATAATGTTTAAGTAACGTACGCTTATGAAACGCTTATGATAATACTTCCGGCTTAGAACAAGCAAAATCCACAGTTTCTCTTTCCTCATCAGTTACCAGGGAAACATGTAAAACTGTGGTATCACAATGGGCCCTGTGTGTGGCCTAAGTGTGTCCGCTCATAACTCAATCGAGGGGCAGCCACTTTTACCTACCTATCTAGCTAGAAATCGATACTGGTATACTTGGCAATGAGACAGCAGGTCCGCTCGCTAGATTAGGTTCACTTTCTGAGGGCGATTTAATAGTTGGTTCTGATCCCCTAATCTGCCACCTCTACGGCCTCATCACTGGATGGGTCCAGGGGGTCAGAGAGAGAGAGAGAGAGAGAGAGAGAGAGAGAGGCTTTGGGGGAATGGATCAGGATGTTAGGTTTCTAGGTGTGTATGGCCTGCTATAGATAGTGATAGAAAAGGTTTGCTGCTGGGCTTAAATAAGACCAGTCTGAGGCTAGTTATTGGTTTTATTATAGAGCACTTCCAGATTAGATAGCTGACAAGGATTTGGAACAGTTCCCAGGCGGGCTATTTCAGTGTATGTTGCGGCGAGGAGGAGTTGACAACTATCGCACACCTACTCTATAACAATCCAGTACAGTACACTAGGTTGAGGTTGAGGAAATTGGACAGAGACTTCTTCGAAGGTTTGGACACTTTATCGAGTGCCGACATTAAGGCATTGATTAATAAGTTGAGATAGTTAAGAATTGCTAAGGCTTCCATGTTGTAGTCGCGCTTTCTTGTGTGTTTCCTATTTCCTTTATTATCTTCTCTCTCTCTCTCTCCCTTTTTGGAAGTATTACAATGGATCACTTTGAGCTCCGAGTATTGTACAGTAACAATTAAACCCCTCTAACCTAACCGAACCTAAACTAACCTAACAATCGCTGCTTAAGCACTACAATTCTGTTTTTATTCAATTATGTGCACAGTTTTTACGGATCTTTAGACGATGAATTTTCAAATACCACTTTGACGTTTCCTTACCATTTTCTGGCATACTCGGCTTAATTGAGAGACCAATACAGTGTTCGTATCTTTCAACGTCTGTCGCACAGGGTCTCTCTTCCAGAATAGAATCTATTTTGGCCTAAATACTAGGTGGACTGAAACTCTTAATGTTTACCCGCTTATAACTCTCCATTGGAACAAAGCCGTCAGTCAATAGATCAATTTTTTTTTTATCGATTATCGATTATCGATTATTTTGTTATCGGTTATCGATTATTTTGTTATCGATTATCTATTATTCTGTTATCGATTATCGATTATTTTGTTATCGATGATCTATTATTCTGTTATCGATTATCGATTATTTTGTTATCGATTATTCGATTCTTATTGAAGTCCTTGTAGCAAATAATTCAAAAAGTTCACCCAGTATCCATCTATTTAACTCATCAATCACAATTTGTAAGAGAGACACTCAAATGATTAACTTGGCTAATATGTACTGGCATTAGCTCAACCATGCTGTTGCAGACAAAGAGGAATTTTCTCTAATGATATCCTATTGATAGGCAGGCATTTAATTGATTTCTCAATTAATATTACCATTGTCCTACTCACACATTTACATACCTATAATTAGTCTCATAGTTTTAATAACATTAGTGTGTCAAACACTTCACATTGTCCAGTTTATTGTAGAGCTGATGGCTGTTGTTCAATTCGAATGTCCTTCTGGTATATTTACATGCATGCATGTCATGCATACTTAAGCAAAAGGGAAGATTTATCATTTGTGTGTGTGTGTATATGGTTTGATTTAAGAATTTGCATATGTATGTGAATTCCCATAACATTTATTAATGAGGCAGTTTATCAAATCCTCCGACTCATTGCAAGAGTTGTTGATTCCTAGCCTATGTGTGCCGAACGCTTAACTCCACCGTTAAGTCAATTCTATTCTATGAGTGAGAGACATGAAACTTTGCACAAACGCCCTGCTAGAGTTTAACAACTGCTTTTAGAGGAGATTTTTAAAATCTTGTGGAGGAACTTGAGGCACTCTGCCAACCTATGAATCAACCTATAAATCAAGCACCATTTAATTAGAAATTGGTATTGGCTAGCACACAAACTATGCTAGACAATAGGTGTGCATTAACCAAGTGAAATCCACAAGACAAGCAGGATGAATAGGAGAAAGTTTTCCGACTTATGAAGGACTCAAAGTGAATACAAAATGTCAATGAGAAGGACAACCCGAAAAGAAATAAAAATAATTAAGAGAAGTCCTTCCTCACCGAATACCGTCATTAATTTAGATCCGTCCATAGAGACTGCAATTTGATTACCATAGTCATGAGGAAGCTCCATCGGTTAGGGCTCGTCATAAATAAAATCAATCTTTCTGATTGAAGATCTGAATTTATCTGTGCGTCGTCGTCGGGTGAGAATGGGAGGTTGTGTGTGTGTTTTTTTTTTTTTTTTGTTATTGTTGTTGTAACAATTCTGCTGCTGTATCAGGAAGTATTTCCCTTGGGAAAAAGTTCCGGTTGACACAGCTTATACTGGATTGACAATCCTTGGCCAATGAGCGGTAAGGAGCGTAAATCCGATTATGGTGGGAACGTGTAGTTTTTTCTTGTTGTGGTAACAGCTCTGCTGCTTGGTAACAGCTCTGCTGCTGGTTTGTCAAACATTGGCCGATGTTAAGTCGGGTCGTATCAGAGCATAAATCCTATTGTTGTAGGAACATATGCTTATGTATTAGTGGTTGGTAGTTGCGTCTGTTGTTATATCGTCTGTGTGTTATTGAAATTTGATCAGATTAGACAAACATACCCCAAAATAAAGTGCTTTTTAGTCTGGTGTGCTTCGGAAGTGGTGGATTTTTCAAGAATTTGCTGAATTTATTCGTAGTGGTGAGTTTCCAGGGTGTTGAATTTATACATTGGGCTGAGTTTCCAGCTGAGTTTCTCTAACGTGTCGTTATTCGAAATATTCACTGTATTATCACAGATAACTGTGCTATCAGTGCTAAATTAATAGGTTAATGTCTAGAGTGAGCAATTTTCACCACCATTAGCGGAGCCATTGGGTTAAAACAAAACCACTATACATAAATTGGAGGTGCGAAGCAGGAAAAGATGGAACTACGTTGTATTGCCATTGTATCAGTAAATTGTATTTATTACGCATCTTTCTTTCTTTTTCAGAAGTTATTTACAAATGTTTTAATTCTTGGCAACAATGGCCGCAGTATTACAGCTTATTTATTTGCTGTTCGAAGCACCCTGTGTTTGAGTGACATCATTATTATTATTATTGTCAGTTTATGTTATTGTTGTACACTCTCTGAAGAGCAAAACATATTTTTTTTTTGCAAACGTCAAATAAACAACAAATAGGTCAGAAAAACTCAAAAAATTTCGTAAATTTCTTTCAATTGCGGTGAAATTGTTTACGGCAATTATTTGTGCGAAAAAACCAAAAGAATTTCAATAAAAATTAAGATTTTGTTATACATAAACAGTGCCCGTCATAATGGCCGATCCGAAATTCGAAAATTTACCAGGCATTGTAAGTAAAAGAAAAAAAACAAATGCAAGAATTCGCAGAATTAGTCATCTTTTTACAAGTCCCACCTTAATTACACGTTTTCAACTGTCCACTCTATGTGTATACTCTTTTAGGCTTATGACCAGCCTGATGTATATGAGACTCCGGATAATCCTGAACAGGAGACCTCAGACTATTATGAGGAAGAACCGGAGAATGAGGCCATCGAACGTTTGCACATCTCCACTAAAGACTCATACCAACGTTTCCGTGGCTCCACCCTAGAAGGTAATGTTGATTTTTCCGATCGCATAGGACGTCGCCAATGTCGTGGCTATGAAGTCACCTCGGGCGAGTTTGAATTAGTAGGCATGGGTGAACGTGAGACTCCGGTTCAAAAATGTCGTCGTTTACAGTGTGAAATGAATGAATTGCTTGAAGAGGTGTCGTCCTTACAAAACGATCGTAAACTATTGCAGGAGGAAAAAGAATCATATGATGCTGTAGCTACTGTCATCGTTACTGCCAAAAAAGTATTGGATTCCTTAAGGCTTGAACAGGTATTGGGCAAGGAGCAGCCGCCCAATAAAACCGATAAAGAGGTTAAGGCACTCATCAATCAAGTAGAGGAATATAAGAAATCCGGAGTTCTAACCGCTATACCCACACCAGGTACTGATTTGGCTGCTTCGGCTCGCGTAGCTAAGCTCGAACATCGTTTGCACCAATTGGAACAGGCTGTTGGCGCTCAACCGGAAAAACTTAGTCGTCTTACTTCTTTAACTCAAAGCACTAATGTTATGGATGCTGTGCGACAACTAAGCACCAAAGCAGCCCTCTTACAGTCTGAGAAAATTGATGCCATTGAAGAACGTTTGGGTTCTTTGGCTAGTAAAATGGATGCTATTGCCGAGAAATCAAGTGGTTCGGCTGATGAGGCTAAACGTGATCAAAAGGTTACTGACTTGTACGATATCGCCAAGAGAACTGAACCGGTAGCCGAAATATTACCCGACATTATTGAGCGCATGCAAGCTCTGGAGGCACTACATAAATACGGTAAGCTAAGCAATTAATTAATTTTATCTCATATTTATTCCATCAATACAGTGTAAAATTCAGAATTTAAAGAGTAGCGTAGTTTCTAAATATTCTATACAGCCAAGGGAGCTGTTTAGTTTAGCTAGTCCGTAACAAAAAATCTCCAAATCTCTTCATGCCACCAACTAATAATACGACATCTCTTGTGTCCGTAAATTAGATTTCAAAGCAACCAACTATAGTTATTGAAGTAACTTCTATGAATACGTGTTAAGAGGGGGATAAGCAACCCAAGAGCAATCGATCTTAAATGAACATCAATTATCCTTTCTAGCATTATCCTTTAACATCATTCGAAGGGAAGAGCATCCCTTACTAAGGTATAGAAATAACACAACTTCAACAAGACTTTTTTAACATTTCTGATAAGATTTTTAAAGCTGGTTCCATTTTTTTATACAGTCAGCATTCTCTCAAGACTTTGCTTCATTGTATAGGGTGGACCATTTAAATATTTAAATTTAAAAATGCAATCAAACAATAACGGTTTGAAATTTGGCCAAATTTATTTTTTTATTCCGAATAGAAATGCTACCTCATTCGATCGAATAAATTTTTGAGTGTATGGCATCGTATTTCAGCAATGACATCACAAATGTTAGCCGTCAAATACTCAATTGTCTCTGGGGTTTGTCGGCATAAAACGAAAATAGTCCAACGATGTCAGCATCTTGGCAGCCAAATGACATCACCATTTCAGCTAATTAAATGGCCATCAAACGTTTGATGCAGTAAATCGATTGTAACATGATATGTGGAATATGATGGAATATTGTTCCATCCAGTAAAAAAAAAACAAATTTCATATCAATGCCATGAAGAGCGGTTACAAAAAAATCAGTTATCATGGTGTAATAAGTGTCTCCATTGAGCGTAATGGTTGCGCCATCCTCATTTTCAAAGAAAAATGGCCAATGATAACTCCGCTCCACAAGCTGCACCAAACAGTCACTCGTAATGGGTGCATTGGCTTCTGTAAGAGCACGTGTGGAGTTTCTGAGATCCAAATACGGAAATTTTGGTTATTAATGTATCCCACCAAGATGAATATAAGCTTCATCCGAAAAGATGATTTTCTTTTTTTTTTGCCATAATCGACAATATCATGCAGTTTTTCGTTGGCCCAATAAATTCCAACGTTCAGCGGAGACAATTGATTGAATTTTATAACAGAATAGAATGGCATAAGTATTGCCAGATTTGAAAAAACCGATGATTAATACTTAAACTGATGAAATTGCCCCCCTACAGGTTCAACAATGATTCCAATCGGTATATTAAACAAAATTTGTGGAGCATGGCAAGCAAGATATGCTGTCTAGCTTGGTATGCGAATGCTTAATAGGTCATCACAGTAAATAAGCAACTAAATTATGGTTTTATTAGGCAATTTATTGCTCCATTTAAATATATTACTTTTCTTACAATTTTTCTCTCCATTTTTTTTCTTTTCTTTTTTCGTAAACTGCAGCTATGAACTTTGCAAAGATTATTGCTGAAATTGAAGAGAAACAAACAACAATTACCACATCATTGGTCAACAATAAGGAACTTTTGCATTCGGTACAGGAAACTTTTGCACAAAATCTCGAAACCATTAACAAGGAGGTAGCTAAAGTCGAGGAACGTGTCAATGCTGTGGCAGGCAATAATAAATAAAAAAAAACGTAAAAAAGACATTGATCATCATAATCTAAATTAATTACTTTACATTCTTAATTTAATACTAAAAAACCAACGTGAAAAAGTTGAATAAATTAAATACAAAAGAAAGAATATTTTCACTGGAATTAAGATCTTTGAGAATATAGAATAACAACAAAGTTGACCACACTACTATGTCTGCATTTAAGTTGGAATTATTGAGAAGAAAAAGGTATGTGTAAAGGAATCTCTTTTAGCCTTTCATTTGGTTGTGCATATATTGCGGCTATTAGATCCGTTTCAACCCAATTCTATTTAAATTCTGAATTTCAAACAGTGATGCCAGATAGTGTGAAAATTATACAACTTTTAACTGCCCTTAAAATGTTATATCAGGAACATTTAAACAAAATCGATATTGAGACTTAGAAAGGCTATTGGGGATTGATTGTGACTTAAAAGTGAATTGATCAATCCACATACATAATCTTTAAGGAAAAGCATCTTTCTGTGTTATACGGATGGTTCAAAGACAGGTAGTGTAATAGGAACAGTGGTGTTCGACCATAGAGCGAAGTATTCTGTAATCATGTGAAAACTCGAGTAATGTTAGAACCCTCGAAGGATGTTCGCAATTCAACTCGAACAGGAAGCTCAGAGGACGTGACATAGCAATACTATTTATCCAGAATGGGTTTTTTAGACAATCCGAATCTGTTAGACATAAGAAACAAGGTCACTCTTTCCTGATTGTTATGTCATTTGGGAATTCAAGGCAATGAGGGTACGAGAAAGTGAAAAGAATGTTTCTGTCAAGGAGAAAGAGAAGTATACGACTCAAAGTAAGAGATCAGAATATGAAGATTATGAGATCAAGCCTGAGCGGCGCTAATGCATTTGTTCAGAATAGCTTCAAGCCGAATATGTATAAAGAGATGAATATATATAATGAAATGAGGACACAGGAATATATTCCTCTAGCCTGAGCGTTGTTAATGCACTTCAGATAGAAATACCTGGATGCTGATCAAGTTCTAGATAATCAAGTACAATGACAACAGGTTTGGGGGACATACTTACTTACTTACGTTGGCCACTAACAACCCGATTAACACACCTTGCAGACGTCTCTGCTTTTTTCGGTATTTGCCAGTTGGTCACACCAAACGATAACAGGTTAGAGATGAGGTCACAGGAATATATTCCTCTAGCCTGAGAGTTGTTAATGTATTTCAGATAGAAATACCTGGATGCTGATCAAGTACAACAGGTTTGGGGGACATACTTACTTATTTACGCTGGCCACTAACAACCCGATTAACACATCCTTCCAGATGTCTTTGCTTCTTGCGCGTCTTCGCCAGTTGGTCACACCTGTCGATAACAGGGCTTCCTTGATCTGGTCCTTTTAACGCAAACAAGGTTGTTCTCCTTCACGTCTTCCCCAAATCCCCGTATCAAATACCATCTCGTTGAAACATTCTCCTCCATTCGAACATCATGACCGAGCCAGCGCAGCTGCTCAATATTAATATATCTGCACAACGTCCATGTCGTTGACGAGCTCGGACACGGAAATCATCGCCAAATCGTACTAGACCTAACATCTTGCGTAGAACTTTTCCCTCGAATACTCTCAAGGCTGCTACATCAATGCTTAATAGGGTCCATGCTTCTGGGATATAAAAATGCACGGGAGTATAAGCGTTTGTAGAATCTTGATATTAAAAATTGGGAGACATATTACTGGGAAACCTTATATAGATTGATTGGGTAGTACCACAAGAGATCATCTGGGACGCAGTACTTTAGAAACTCTACACAATAACGTGTGTTCTATTATGATTTGTGATCAAGACTTTGTTGAAATATGCCCTAAAAAAATGACAATTTCACAAGGCATAATTCTGCCGTACTTTTACGTAGTGTTCATAGAGAAATGGCGGCTGGTGTTTACTCTTAAGTCTACATATTCTGACATTCTATATTATTGGTACTCTACCTTACTTTGACGTATTGTTCATAGAGGAATCGTAGCTGACGTTTACTTTGTAGGCCTACAGATTTCTAAGTCATACTCTATTATTGGATACGTCTTAGTAAGAAATAATGCTTAGAATCTAAGTATGATGTGACGTGTCAGCATTAAGTGACCTTTAGTAGGAGTTATTACTGTAATGTATAGTATGTGACAACAGGTTTGGGGGACATACTTACTTACTTACGTGGCCACTAACAACCCGATTAACACACCTTGCAGACGTCTCTGCTTTTTTCGAGTATTTGCCAGTTGGTCACACCAAAACGATAACAGGTTGAGAGATGAGGTCACAGGAATATATTCCTCTAGCCTGAGAGTTGTTAATGTATTTCAGATAGAAATACCTGGATGCTGATCAAGTACCAACAGGTTTGGGGGACATACTTACTTATTTACGCTGGCCACTAACAACCCGATTAACAAACATCCTTCCAGATGTCTTTGCTTCTTGCGCGTCTTCGCCAGTTGGTCACACCTGTCGATAACCAGGGCTTCCTTGATCTGGTCCTTTTAACGCCAAACAAGGTTGTTCTCCTTCACGTCTTCCCCAAATCCCCGTATCAAATACCCATCTCGTTGAAACATTCTCCTCCATTCGAACATCATGACCGAGCCAGCGCAGCTGCTCAATATTAATATCATGCATGCCCACACGTCCATGTCGTTGACGAGCTCGACACGGAAATCATCGCCAAATCGTACTAGACCTAACATCTTGCGTAGAACTTTTCCTCGAATACTCTCAAGGCTGCTACATCAATGCTTAATAGGGTCCATGCTTCTGGGATATAAAAATGCACGGGAGGTATAAGCGTTTGTAGAAATCTTGATTTATTAAAAATTGGGAGACATATTACTGGGAAACCTTATATAGATTGATTGGGTAGTACCACAAGAGATCATCTGGGACGCAGTACTTTTAGAAACTCGTACAGCAATAACGTGTGTTCTATTATGATTTGTGATCAAGACTTTGTTGAAATATGCCCTAAAAAAATGACAATTTCACAAGGCATAATTCTGCCGTACTTTTACGTAGTGTTCATAGAGAAATGGCGGCTGGGTGTTTACTCTTAAGGTCTACATATTTCTGACATTCTATATTATTGGTACTCTACCTTACTTTGACGTATTGTTCATAGAGGAATCGTAGCTGACGTTTACTTTGTAGGCCTACAGATTTCTAAGTCATACTCTATTATTGGATACGTCTTAGTAAGAAATAATCGCTTAGAAATCTAAGTATGATGTGACGTGTCAGCATTAAGTGACCTTTAGTAGGAGTTATTACTGTATGTATAGTATGTGGATGTATGTGTTTCTCTACAAAAACGAATGAAACATTACATATGCTTAAGGAATTGTGTTGTTCGCAGAGAAATCAGGACATCACTTCGAGCACGGATTTTGAATATGATACAAACATGCTAAAACATCCCGGCGGTTATTCCAAAGCTTGTGGTTGTTTTTATGTGCATAAACAAAGGTAAATGGTCCTAACTAATCACAAAATTAAGAGAAATGGTTTTATAAGTGAATGATGATTCCTTTTCAAATTAAAAATGAGTTTGATTGTTTTTTTTTTTTGTTTGTTTTACAATTTTTATTTAAAGCCTTTTTCTTAATAATTTCTTTCTTATTTCTTATTACCCTGTTTTCTTTTCTTCAATATTTATTGGTTTATTTATATTTCTGTTTTTGGATTTCTTTTTTGTTTTTTATTTTTTTTTTATTGAAAATAGTGATACGGGCCCACCTGCTGTATACATTCAAATTTCTTTTTGTTTTTTATTTTTTATATTCTTTTTTTTATATTTTTTGTAGATTAGTTTAAGGGTATTTATGTATATGTATGTATACGAACTCTTCAGGTTGTCTATGCTATTACAATGCCTAAAAGAGTTTTTAGTTGTTAATGTTTTTGTTATTCTGATTTTAAGTTTAGAAGTTTAAATTTTGTTTTTAGCATTTCAAATGTTATACTAACTGTTTGTGATTTCTTGTTGTTGTTTTTTAATTTCTTACTTAGAAGATGTTACTTAAAGTTAAATAATTTTTTTGTTTTTGTTTTTGTTTTGTTTTTTTGTTTTAAATACATGTATAATTATTATTAATTTTATTTAATAATTTTTATTTTATTTTATTTTTTTTTTTTTGTTTTTTTTTGTAGTAAATAGAGATGACAAATACATATAATGAATTTATTTTTAATTTTTTATTTTAATTTTAATTTTTAAATAATAATTTATATTTAATTAATTAATTATTTTAAAATGTATAATCTTATTTTTTTATAATTTTTGTTTCCTTTTTTTGTTTCGTTTGAAATTAAACAAGACTTTTCATTTACCATTTCGGTTTGCTTATTCCTCTTTTTTTTCCTTTTTTTTTATTTAAACATTGTACATAAAATTTTTGTTATTTTTTTATTTATTTTTATTCGCATATATGGTAATTATTTTTTTTTTTATTGTTAAGTGTAGTGTTGAGTGACTGAGTATAAGAGTGGTTAAAATTTTTGTTTTTTAAAAAAAAAATTTTTTTAGTGCGTTTAACTCTTCTCTGTTCAAATCATACTTTATTGTTTGCCAATGTTTGTTTTTTTTTTTTTTTTTTTTTTGTATGTTTCCCTAACTGAAATATGTTTTTTTTTTTTTGAAATAATTCAAAAATAAAATTAACTTTATACACTGTTTTTAAATATTATACAATTTTTATTTTTAATTGTTTTTCCTCTCTTGTTTTCCTTTTGTAATAAGAAATTTCTCGGAAGTGAGGTTAAGGAGAAGAAAAAAAATTTTTTTTTTATTTTTTTAATTAATATTTCATATAATTTCCCTACAAAACTCAAATTCTAGCATATAAACATAAATAAGCTTTTTTGCTAAATATCATTTCATAACGTTGTAATTTTTTTTACTACATTTTTACACATATTTTGTATTGAATACCATTTTCCTTCCGTTTTTCTTTGCCCATACTTGAAAATTCTTAACATTTTGTATTCACCTATGAAATACAAATGAAAAAATTCCTTTTCTTTTATCATTACAAACCATTATCAATAAATCCTTTAAGTTTTCTTAACATTTTAAGCTCGTCCATGTTTTTTCTTTTTTAGCAAAAAAAATTTTTTTTTTAATTTTTTCTCTGTAAATCCTGTGAAAATAAATACTGATTTTAAATTAATTGTTTTATAATCAATTGTTTAAATTATAATTTTTAAAATATAGATTCACGTTCATGTAATATTGTAGTACAGAAATTGGCGCTTGAAATGTTTTCAACTTTACTTAGCTGTTGGAAACTAAGGAGACTGTTAATATGAAATGTTGTTAATATGCCTACGAAAACCTCGTTTTATGTTGCAGTTCCAAAAAAATTATTGCTTAAAGCTTAAAAGATCGTAACCCTTCAATGAAGTACGAGATACTCTACAATATTCCCACCAATGACAGTGTATACAATAATACCCTACCAGGAAGATGTACAGTTTGTTTTGAAATTTGGACTCACAAGCATTCACAATAATATGCGCTAAAGGGAGCATGATATAACCATCTATCACGGCTGTTTACCTAACAAAAGCTTGTTAAGCTAACATTTGCATTTTGGTGAGATTGAGAAAGTCTTTGATGCCATGTGATATGAAACTCTTCTGAGCTTCATGCGATACACGTACCGAATTGGTCTTTACAACCCTTCAGTCAGGATTACAACATAGTTTCTCACATCACTTATGTTGCATGTGTTAATTTAATACACGAGTAGTGGGTTTTACAGTTTAAAGTCAACTACGAACCATGCTTCACACAGAAGCTATATCAGTGTAGGAGTGCAGGTAAGGAAGGATAGCAGAATGTATTGCATGCTATAGCCTTAAAAATGTCCTGCATAGAATTTTAATACTTTACAAGATGCTTATACTCCCCATACTTCTTTATTGTGCAGAGAAATGGACACTAAGCACTGATACAGCAGCCTTAGGAGTATTCGAGAGAAAAGTCCTGCCTAAGATCCTTCGGTACAGTAGGAGTTGGCAATGATTTTCGCAAACGATTTAACAAAAAGCTGTATGAGCTTCTACACGACATGGACGTTATGCAGCGTATCCAGCGGCTGCATTGGCTCGACCATGTCGCTCGAATAAAGGAGGAAGCTTTGGCGAGACAAATATTTGATTTGAGTCGGCCAAGAGGACCATCTTGTTTGCGTTGGAAGGACCAAATGGAGCAAACCCTGTCATGGATTGGTGTGACCAACTGGCAAAGGCGCTCAAGAAGCAGTGGCGTTTGGAAGGATGTCTTAGGGCAAGCCGAAATCCATCCAGATTGTTAATGGCCAATTAAATAAACAAGTGAGTGAGTCTACAGCCATTAAAACAAAGAGAATTAGAAACAAAACAGAAAACAACATCCAAGCAGTTGTACTGCTCCTTTTGAAAAACTCTAGAACAACTGTTAACAGACGGTGGAAAGGCAAAGCAAAGCAATTAAAATGTTTAAAACTTGTTAGCATTTGAAATTGATAACATTTCGAGCACCAGAGTCCTGTATTGATATCGATAAATCGTTTTTAAATGAATTGAGCTTTTAAAAATTTAATTTTTTTTTAAATTCTTTTAAAATTATAAATTTTTTCTTTTGCATTGGAAAGCGCATTTAAATTGAAATTTTTTTTATAAATTTTTACAAAATATAAAATATTGATTTGATTTTTAAAAATTTGTCTAAGCAAAATTTGTTTAGGGGTAGGTAAGCAATTTAATACAATTAAGTTTTATTGTCTTTCTTTTTTAGGTTAAATTTGTTTGAAATAAATTTTTATTTTATTTAGGACGGTAGTCTCATAAAATTAACGAATGCTTTATTAAGGTATACTGTTTCTTTTAAAATTTTGTTGATTAACAATAATATTTAATAAACATTTAAATTTAAAATTAAAAATTTACAATGTTTTCTTCAGGCTAAATAGGAGCTTTGGAATCGTAATGAAATAATTTGTTAGCAATTGATTTCTAAGCTTTAAAACCACATTTTAAATGGTTTGGTGGTTTAAGATCTATTTTCTAAAGCCAAAATTATTATTTGTAAAACTTTAGGCTTCTTTTGAGAAGTTTTTCAAGTTTTAAAGGCTTGAAAAGGACAACAACATCTTTGCTTTATAATTTCCAGCACCCCCCAGTACACATATTAAAAGTTGAAGTCTCTACTTAATATTTAAAACTTAATTTTAAACTTCTTGTTAAAAGTTTTTTGTAGAAAACCGTCTACATACTTCGCTGTTAATTTTTTGTGTTCAAGCATTCTTAATTGTAATTCCCTTAAACAACGCTGACACCTTTTATTTAATTTGATAAAAATCACCGCAAAAAACTCTACTTGCAATGATGTATGTAGACTTTACTGTTTGACTATACATTGAAGCCATGCACATATTTATTTTTGGCTCCTTACTACATCCTAATAACACCCCCCCCTGTTATATTCCCTAAATCTTGTTGGTATTATTAGCTACCTTAAGCTACTCCCAAAGCTTCATAATACTTTTTTTTTGCCTATCATACGTGCATAGTTTTAACCTTATAACTTTTTTAAAGACATGTTTTCATTAAAGTTTAATGCTTTACTTTCTCTATCCTTTCCAAAGAAAAATAAGCCATGTATGTAGCTTAGGTTGGAATGGTTGCTTTGCTAACAAAGCCCACTTGAGCATGCATAGCAGCCCGTTGTGACCAAATTCCACCAAACTCATGGAAGAATTTTGCTATTAATAGCATCTAGGCTTATAAAGATATCTTTTAAAAGCTTTCAATAAAGTTTTTGTTTTTTAATTTGAAGTGATATTAGCGATTATAAGCTCAAGCATTGAAATTCTTTTGATTTTTCTAGAATATAGTTTGTATATGCCTTTGTAGCTAAACTGTTTTTAACCCTTTGCACCCGAACCATTTTTTTCGTATGGGTATTTCAGCTACCCGGCAGTAATTTTAATAAAAAAAAATTGTTTCGTTTTTTGCTTATCAGTATTTTCACTTAAGTTAGGTTGGAATGGTAGCCTTGATACCAAAGCCTACTTAAGCATGCATAGCAGCCCGTTGTGACCAAATTCCACCAAACTCATGGAAGAATTTTGCTATTAATAGCATCTAGGCTTATAAAGATATCTTTTAAAAGCTTTCAATAAAGTTTTTGTTTTTTTTTTTTAGGTTAGAATGATAGTTTTGATACCAAAAGCTCTTGTAAGCACTGTGATCTAGATGACGTTACGATCAAGTTGAAGTAACTGGCTGGTGCGCCTTCTATGCATTGAGGGTCAAGTGAGCCCAGCGGTGAAGCAGAGCTCGTCATTGAAGTTGCTAGTGGCTAGCTCGAAAGAAGTAAAGTGCATTCTTAAATCGATTGAATCGATTGAAGAGAATTCCGAAAAAAGTGCGCCAGCCCTGGCGAGCTTGTCGGCTCTATAGTTTTCCAGAATGTTTTTTAACTGAGCATTAAAAATTTTACTACGATATTACGTGTTCAGTCTGAATGAGCTAAGTACCCACCTTGTGATATACACCGAACTAATGTCAAAAAAACATTATCTCAGGCACCGTTCGAGTTAAAGTAAAGAATAGAATAGAGCTTCTCAGGTGCCGTTCGGATGCAAGGGGTTAAATTATTAACATCTACATGGACTTTGATTAAATGATTCTTTAACTTTCGATTACAATACGAATGTCTTAAAATTTTATGTCAAAAAATGTTCTATTAAACCTCTCTATACTACTTAGAATTTTTATTTTCTTGTACAGATTCCATGGGAAATTCTATTTTCTACAATAGCCCTTAAAAGATTCTTTTTAATTATTATTTAAATTAAAGAAAAAACTGCTTAAATTTAGCTGCTCACATGCATGTTAAACCATAACAGTAGGTTTGTAATGGCTTTGGAGTGTATGCCAAGCAATGGAATTGGTTATATGAAGGATTTATTTCCCAGGTTTTTTGTGTTTTCAGCTGAACAGCAATGCAAAGAAAATTACTTAAATTTAGCTAGACAAACTGGCTGGCAGCTCTAATAAGACTTTTGAAAACTTTTAAATAAAAATATTAAAAAAAATTCTTATTTCTTTAGAAAATAAACAAATTTTGCTTTAAACAAACTTTTCTTTTTCTTTTTTTTTTGTTGTTGTTGTTTTAATTGATAAAAAAAAATAATTTGTTTTTGTTTTACCATTTGTAATGTTTTATTATTGTGTGTAAGAGAGGGAATTATAGATTATTTAAACAATGGTTATACAATGGTTTTTTAGTACACAATAATCATTTATTTCTTTATTTCTTTATTTATTTCACTGGTTCTATGGTTAATATTCGAAATTCATTTTATTTTATTTTTTTTTTTATATTCATGTTGTTGCCATTTCACTAATACTACATACACATTACTTTTTAAACGTTCTTAATTAATTTTCTGGTTTTTAATTTTTAGGATTAAATAAACATTTATTGTGTTATTTTTTATCTTTCTTTAAGTTTTCTTTTTGTTTTTTTTTTTGTTTTGTTTTTTGTTTAAGAATTAAAAGTTTTTAAGTTTTCTTTCTTTGTTGATTTCTTTTTTCTTTTTTTTGTTTTAATATAATTATTGTATATATAGTTTCTTTTATATATATATCTCTTCATATATATTATATAAATGTAAATAGTATATATATAGGTTATGTTATGTTATATTATATTTTATTTATTCCTTCTTTTTCTTTTCTTGTTTTTTTTTTTTTGTGAATTCATTTTTATTGGTAATAATACTATTTATTTTCATTTCTTCTTGTTGTTGTTGTTTTCTTTTCTTTTCTTTTTCTTTTTCTTTTTCATTAAGCATATGTAAGGTAAATAAGTTTTCAAAAGTAAATTAATATCGATTACAAAATATTATTCATTTTTTGAATAAATAAATAAAAAAAAATAATAATAATAATAAAACTATATAACAAGCAAAACATCCTTGAGAAGAATAAAATTTCAATAAAAAAAAGAAAAAAACTAATTAAATATTAAAAATATTTTATACTTAATATACATACAATCTATATAATATATATGGAAACTTTATATCGGTTTTAACACAAAACAGAAACTAAACTTACTTAAAAACTATGTACAATTAAATATTTAACAAACATTACAATACAATACGAGATACCAATTCAATCACATAGTAAAATATATGATAGAAAAGAAAATTAATAAAAAAAAAATTAACAAAATTAAAACAGTTGAGATCAGAAATTTTTAATTCGAAATAGAATTTCAATATACTAAGTTTCAAAACAGATTTTTTTTTTCCTAAGGATATTTCCACACACAATAGATTTTCAAAAGCATGCATGAAGCCTTTTATGAGTATGGTATGAAGCCTTTATACCACTTTAAGTATGTCTTAAGGTTCGACATAATTCTTCTCCTTAATTCATCGTTAATATCTAGCTATAAACCAATATACAGTCAAAGAAAAAATTCTTCACATAGCGGTGTAGGAAAAAAGTCTACACATAGCGGTGTTGAGAAAAGTCTACACATAGCGGTGTAGAAAAAAGTCCACACATACCGGTGTATGTAGGCTTTTTCCCGGCGATTAAATGTTTAAAGACAAAATCTAATATAAACAAAAATATAACCTAGAAATTATTAGAAAAAAATTAAATAAAAAAATCAGCTAGAAAAAATCTGAATACAACGGTGTATGTAGAATTTTTTCTGTGACTATACATATATTGTATTCAAGCTCTAGTGTTTAAATAGCCCTGTAGCATAAAAGTTTATAACCTTTGGGTACTGGACTTATCCCAATGACGAGTACACATCCTCAAACCTAACCTAATCTAACCTTGCTTATAACTTTGCTTGGTTGGTTTGCAATTTTTTTTTACAAAATTCTGCTGAAAACTGTCAAATGCTAGTTTACAAATGCTGGTTTACTTTTAAAGTTTTCTACACTTACATTTGAAATAAGCCATATAAGTGTAAAAATTTTAAAAAGAAATAAGAAATGTTCCTTATCATGGTTTAAGTTAATCATGGATAACTTAAATACACCACCGTTTATAGGTTCAAAGTTGCTTTCTAACACTTAAATGTTTGGAAACTTATTTACTGACTTAAAGCACAATCAAATTAGCATGAAAAAAATTGTTTTTACAGTTAATTTGTGTACAATAAACCGCAGAAATATAATTTTTTTTTTGTTTAAAGCACTATAACATTAAAGCCGTATTCTACCACTAGAATTATGAAAGATATTGACTTAAAGTCCAAGCAAATCTAAATCGAGAAAAGGAAATTTAAAACGAGTTTCAAAAATCGCCATGAGAAATTATTTGCATACTTGAGTGGAGTTGACTATACAAAAAATAATTTTTTCCTAGTAAAGTGCTGTAACCTCAAAGCCGTATTCTTCTATTTGAATTATAAAAAACAGTTTATGAGTACGCTCGAAAAAAGCGCATTTTGCATACCAGTTGAAGCATAGTGGTGATTTTGGGTTTTCGGCTATGTATGGCTAACAACTCATGTACAAAAAAAAGTGCAATTTTTTTGGATGCCTTGAATAAAAAGCATTTCGCATTCAAGATAAGCTTCGTAAGTTTGTAGAGATGTGCATGAGGTTTTTAAGAAAAAAAAATTTTTTTTCGTTTAAAAACAAAGGATTTAAGTCACTGTTGACATAAAAATAGTGCCAACTTGTATAAAGGAACACTCACACATTGCAAGTTGAGCCATAACAGTTGGTTTGTAATGTTTTTGGAGTGTATGACAAGCAATGGAATTGGTTCTATGAAGGATTTATTTCCCAGAATTTTTATTTCAGCTGAACAGCAATGCACAGAACTCTACTGAAGTGTTAAAGCTGTGCAGATTTCAAGGGCTTACCCGTGGAATCGCAACGGGCCACTATGCGTACTCAAGTAAGCTTTTATTTTATCAAAGATAACACTCCAACCTAATCTAATCCGTATTGAAAGCATTTAGAAGATACAATAGAATCTAGTTTTTAAAGTTCACAGTAGAATTTTAGAAAAATACATACAAATTTACAAACTACATAAAAACATTCGAAGAACTGTGTGCTTAACTTATTAACTTTTCAATCGTTTCTCATGCAAGCAAGTTTTTAAGTTTACAAACTTTAAATAGGAGGGGGGTTCACAATTTCTTTTTATATGAAAATATATTTTCATTATATATATACATAGGCTTTGTTGTTGTTGTATTTAAAGGCTTTCTGATTAGACAATAATTGTTTTAAGTTCCTTTCAAACTTGGTAATGCTTAAGTAGTTAAAAGCCAAGCTTTAAATATTTAAATTATTTTGAAATTTCTTTTGAAAAATAAATATTTTAAGCTCCAGGTTTAATATTGAATGATAGTAACCATTAAGGACTTAAAAAATTTTGTTTTAAAAAAAAAATATTTCACTCGGTTAAACTTAAACTAAAAGTTCTTAAACAAAATTTTTGACTCAACTGCTTTAATTTTTTTTTTGTTATATTAAATTTTCCTTCTTTTTTTTCTTAATTAATATAAATCAATTAGAAATTAAAAGTTTTGTAATCATTTCTCTATTCATTAAAAGTTTGAATTTAATTATTTCGAATTTATTTTTTTTTTTATTAATTTTTTGTTTTTTTTTAAATAGATAATCAACAATAAAGCCTGTAAATTGATTTCAATTCAATTATTTTTTTTTTAATTCTTGCTTTTTTATATGCCATAATAATAATAATAATAATAATGAATTGCAAATAGATTTCTTAGCTTTATTTTTTTTTTTTTTGTTGTTGTTGTAAACAAATAAATTAAAATAAATTGAAAAAAAGTTATACATCCACATTCATCATATTTCTATGTAATTAATTATTAAATTGTTATTGTTGTTTATGTATATATGATAACATTTATAGTTAAGAAATCTGTTTTTATAGAGGGGGAGTAGTAGGGGAGTTGGGGGGGGGGGGTTAGGGTGCCCTATTTATAGTAATAATATATGAATAGTGTACCAGCGTCAAGGTGTCTTTAAAACAAATTTCAAAAGAAAAACAGCAAGTTTTTTCGCATGTGTATCAGATCTATGAATAAACAAACGAAACATGGCATAAAAGCAAATGAAAACAGCAGTGGTGCATAAAAATGTTTTTATAACAATTAAATCCATTTTATTTAATATAAAACTAGCAGCCTAAATATAGGCAAAAGAAGAGATTTAATAAATTTTATATTTTTATGTTTCCGAAGATATTTAATATTTTTAAACTGGTACACGATTGTAAGTTTTTTTTTATTAATTTTCTGATTTATTTTATTTAAAGCGCACTAAGGTAGTATAGTCTTTCTTTTTTTTATTATAACAATCATTGTGTAAAGCTATAATTATGGATATTGAAATACTAGCCAGATAAAGAAAGCATAATTAATATAATGCTGATAATCTTCTTTTAAATAAAAAGCATAATTAAAAATTGCATAAACGGTTTTAAGTGTGCATTAACTATTATGCTAGAATTAGGCTTATGATTTTGTGTTCAAGTACAAGTAATCAAAAACTGTTTCATTACTCTAATAGCCATCTGTATGAGTTCCCTTTAAATTAAAATATTTTTTGAAAAATTTATCTTAGAATAAAGGATATCATGGAGGACTCTTACAGGACTTAATATAAAAATAATTTCTTTCGCATATGTAATGTATAAGGAGAATATACATATGGTAGTGCAGCTCCTTTCCTTAATCACCTTAAAATAGATTAAAGAGTTTGCATTTTTCAAATTTAAAACGTGTCTTATACTAATTTACACACTAAATTATATTAATTAATTAAATAAAGAGTTATAAAACGTTCCAAGATGTTCTTCGAAATTCTCAAATAGAGAAGATTATGCAGAGCTTTGATAAAGAAGCAATATTTTTTTTAACGTATTGAGATGCAGAGAATTCACAAGTGTAAGTGTTGTGTGCTTTCCTATTTATTCTGCTTTTAGGGTTATTTGAGCAAACAAAGCGTTAATATATATTAGTATTTAATAATTTTGGAAATATTCATAATTATATTCATCAATTGCT
>QOCX01000026.1:232825-260658 GCA_005959815.1 Sarcophaga bullata | reverse complement strand
AGTTTTTCTATAAATAATGGCTGGTTGCACGCTAGACAAGTATAGCGAAATTAGGGACATCATTCCATTACAGTTTAATTCAGTTACAATGCATCTAATAGCAGCCGAGTGAAGATATTTCAGAACACAATCATAATTTATAATATTTTTAGAGCGTCCAACTAACACTCAGGAAATGGCCTCCAAGTTATGCGATGCATCGTGTTAGTACTAGAAATATATAGACACTGGGTACATACGAATAGTTAGAATGCAGAACGAATTTTCTTTGCAATGTGTTATGCGTTCTACTGGCCAGTCGACCAAAAATGAATGTGTTATACGAAAAGAAAAACGTAAAAATATGCGATTTTGAGAAGTTCATTTATTTCGCAAGAGCATAAACCATTGTAGTAGCGATAGAACCAGTGAAATACAAGCCAGATTGCCACTGTGTTCCAATGAATAGAGTTGGATACCGTGCCGCCATTAATAAGCACTTTCTGCGGTCGAAAAGCCTCAAAAAAAGAATTCGAGGCATCAGTCCATATATAGGAGTTGTATTCCATTTTCAAGGCATTTGAATGCTTCCTTCGACAATTGAAAAATATACGGGATCCAGTAACAAAAATCGCATAAAATGTGCATGACGGTTTCATGGGTCAATAAACAGCAATGGGTGTTTTGTGAATTAAATTCGAAACCTATTCGCACAATAGTTTTCGAATAGAAGTCGGATGAGATCATTCATATTAAGGCTTGGTCATATAAAAAAGGCATAGAAATGGAAGTCAAAGGGAGAAGATGAATAAAAAAATACGAGATAGAGTTAAAAATAGAAAAGAATTATGCCTGAACTCATGTAATGTGATTCAATCTATAATAACCCGACTAAAGCAATCGCTGTGTGAGTATTTTAATAGGAATATTGCAATTAATTTACTGTGACAAGTAAAGTGAAAACAAAATTTGATTTTTTTTCTTGGTTCCTACCTAAAGGTGTTTGGTATTTTAACCATAGCCGCCTGATCTTCACTGCATTCAACTTGTGCTGTGCCCAAATTTAAGACAGCCCTCTCAACAGGATCTTTTTCATTTTTGTAAATGAAAACATAAGGACGACGTACAATCTAAAGAAGACAAAAAAATACGAAAAAGAATACACACTGTAGAAATTAATAGATTATGTTATTACTTACCACCCAGCGTTTCTTCCAGCCGGAACCGCCATGTTCTAAAACATTCAATAGACCCTTGCGTGCCACCACAGGACTTACACGTATCTCTTCCAATTCGGGTACATACAAACGCAGTGGAAGTGCTGGTTGGGTAGCTGGTGCCGGGGCTTCCCAGCCATTTGGAGCATCAGCACGATCGGGAGAACATAACCTAGAGGAGAAAACAATACATATACAAATTTTAATAAACCAAGTAATTACTAGGAGTTTAAAGTATATTTTATTAACAAAAATAAACTAGGGGGGGGGGGGGCTATAGAGAGTACAATTATTATTATTATTAGTGTGTTAAGCAAATAGGAGAAGCAATAAATTTGTTCAAATAGTTTTACTTTTATACATAAAAAATAAAATAAAAACAAATTAAAATAAAAACCAAAAACAAAAACAAGTTTAAATACAACAACTAAAGCTTAAAAAGTTTAAAGTTTATACGAATAAGAAGAAAAAAGTTTAAAGAATAAAACAAAATAAAAGAGACAAAATTTTACCTTCTTCTAATACGTGGTAACCAAATAAGAGTTTATTTATATAGTTTTTGTTTTTGTAATATTTAATACAGATATGAAAAAAAAAAGAAAAAGAATTTTTACAAAAGTTAAAATCAAGACATAATCAATCAACGTACACACACAAGTATATTTTTGGAGGACAATTTTTATGTTTCATTATGGTTATGGTTTAAGGGTTTTTGTGAGTGTTTTTTTTTTTTGTTTTCGAAAATAAATGAAAAATTGAAATTGAAATTATAAGTTAACAGGCATCATTTCCATTATCATTAAAGATAAAAAGTTGGGTGCAAGCTAAATAATTAGAAGACAGAGTTCCAAGTGTTATCAACAAATAAATTCTGTGTTCCACAATTCTGTGTTCCACAATGTTCTGTGTTCCACAATTTTTAATATAAAAACCTCTTCAAATTATTAAAAACAAAAAATTTATTGATTGATGTAGACCCCCTTAGCACTCAATTGAGTTTAAGTTGTTGAGATGTTTTGCGGTGAAAACAAAATTTGTTGGTCATTACAACTCGGAATTACAACCTAACTTCTCCCATTACTCACGTTGTGTGTCCATTCCATTTATCCAAGAATGACAAACCCTATAGTTTAACGCCCACTTCGAACAACAGATTCGAGAAACTTTTCATGACAATTTTATTTATTCTCACGAGTTTTTGACGGAAGACTGCTGCAGGAAAGTCACCGAAAGAAACATTTTTTTTTGTTTATTTCGTTTAGTTCAAGATATCTGAGCTGGAGTTTAAATGACCGTCTCTTGCCTAAAAAGCCAGCACCCTACCTACTAGGCTACACAAAAAATGTCGAAATTGTTTAAGTACCTAGCCGCCTTAAAGCATAGATTTCTTTGGAGTTCACCTATAAGGTTTGAATTACTAACTGAACCGTTCAAAATCTCCACCATAAGGTCTCGTTTGGCTATAAAGATTCTTTCAATAAATTTTAGGTTGCAATCGCCCGTTAAATTCTTGTCAGATTAACCTCAAACTTGTGTTCAGGTTTTCAGTTTCCCATAATTTCATAACGAATAAGCGGTAAAATCTGAAAGCGATCAAGAGAGCATAGATATACTAAACTCACGTACGAATTTGTACAAATTATCTGTTGTAGCAAGTGCTCAACTCTTTAAACTCTAAGTGTCCAGTAGCCCACATAAGGGTAACAATTGAATACAGCGGTTATCTGCACCAGACACAGCTGGCCTTTTGAACCTATTCAATATGGTATATACGCTCTCTACGCTACGTCAGGTAGTGCTCGCTACATAAGTGAATATCTGTACTGAATATACTCTGCTACTGAAGTCCCACAGGGGCTGCTGTCTTTATTGACACATCATTTCAGTGTAAACAATACTACAATAATCGGGTCTAAACAGTAATCAAAAATTCAAATGATTTCACATTCAGCTTTGTCGTGTGATCCAATCAGTGCATGCTCCCCAATGATGTTTTCTGGAAGGTATAAACCATTGTCATAATAAGATCTATACGGTATTACTGTCATAAAACCGGAATAGAAAGCAGTTTCTGATATCAAAAAATTAAAAGAGAGACCTAGAGCAACTATGCCAAATATTATGACAAGAACCTCTATGTTTCGGCATTCTTACTCTTTATCAGGTTCAAACCATGTTTGAACACATTTTTCTCTAATCCTTAGCAACATGACAGCGCAGATGAGCCACGTGAGAAGGTAACTTTATGAGTAGTAGTCACTGTAGATTTTCTGGTATGGTAAAGGGGTTAGAACCTGAAGCCTGTGTTGTCATTATAAAGGAATATTCAATCATAAATCTTGACGAGGCCGATTTGATATTAGTCCAGGGCTTAATGTGAGTATCACACCCCACGTTGCTGTAAGCAAGAATAGAAACAATGCTTCTACCGATGACCCCACGCGCAATGATTCAGCCTCATGGTAAGACTACCATAGTTTGCATCATCGTACCAATTCAATGGCATGGCATTTGGACATAATTCCCTCTTGGTTAGGAGTGATGATCTAATACCTCCTTTTTTGTCATCAGAACTTCGCTTATTTGAAATATCTTGCATTGCGTTGAGTTGCGTTGCGTTGCGTCATTATTGTAATTGCCACATAGGCTGCATCCAAGAACTTTAAAGTTGCCGGTTCTTATATTCGTTAATACCTTAGGTAGGTTACACAGAAGAAAAGCAATGAATCCAATGACCAAACGATGGTGTGAATAGTTATTTAGAATAGAATATCAGTTTGCCAATATAGTCAGCTGGTCAACCGCATGCTCACCATGATTCATATTCAATCACAAAGCCCAAGTTTTTTGCTACTATTTTTGCCATTAAGTTGTCACAAGTAATAATTCGAAACACAAAGATTTTATTCACTTGGAAGGATGATAGTTCATTAACAATTAGGTTAAGTTAGATTGAAGAATTAGCTTTGATATCAAAGCTTACTTAAACACGCATAGCGGCCCGTTGTGATGCCACAGATAACTACAGTCCATATGATGAACGAATTCCAACGAACGTAACGAAGAATTTGGTAAGCGCAGGGATCGCACCCTATCACTAGCAACTACTATTGGCATAATACTATCAAGATACAAATCATTAACACTCCCATTATACTTCGAAAGCCAATGCTGTATAAGAAACGAACACTCACTTCATTTAGCTTGCCCCCAACTTGTATTATCGTATCGTATACAATTCTAACGTTATTGAATAATACTACGTTGTATACATATTTTCTTTTTAATTTCTACTAATTTTAACTATACTTACTCCATAGAATTGCTGGATATACAGCTGACAGTCATATCAGCACAGCCCTCATCACTGGGCGAAACATCCGATTGTGTTTGATTATCGGATTCAGATTTTTGATGGTGTCCTAAAATCAATTTTGAATTTATTATTTTGTTTCTTAATCACGTTTATTTTGCTTTCTTAATTACCCTGTATTAACTTCAAGCATTTCATCATTAACTCCTTTTCATGTTCATTGTATTCACGTTCTGGTATCAACTGTTGTGGATCCTTAACGGGTGTTTGTGGTGATGGTGGTATAACCATATGCACTGGTGATGTTGCTGCTTTGGCAGCCAAATTGCAAACATCTTTTTCAGTTTTTGTTGTTGGATTTGGATTCGTATCCATGCCTAAACGTTCGCGTAACAATAGCAAATGACGTATACGACCGACTTCTTCGAGCCGTGTCAACTTCTCCAATTCCCATTGATGATCGAATATAAGCGAATCGCCGCGTGGACGCCAGCCATGTAGATTTTCTTCGCCACGCACATAAGTTGAGCTAGTATCGAGTACACGACGTTGGCGACGCTGAACACCTAATTAGGAGACCAAAAGAAAGAAAAGAAGAAGAAATTAGCAGAACTCAATAAAATAAAGGAAGCGTGATATTAAACTCTAAACAATAAAATATATGGGACGATAGCACAATGATTTCTTTTTAAAGAATGTTTTGTATCATTTAGTGATCATAACGCCAACGAATGATTGAATACCATGAAGATATATGTGACAGAAGGCTTTTCAAATGAGTAACTAGAGCCCGAGAATGGTTTCAGGAAACGAATGTTTTAAGCCATAATGGTAACAAAACCCAAGTCATTTCTATTGGTCTATTAAAGGCAGAAGCTGCCTTGGTCTAGTAGCTAGTTTATTGGTTTATAAGACGTGAAGCCTAGGACAGAAATCTTCAATTACACGAAATATGAAAAAAAAATTCATATCAGCAAACAGGTATGAATACCAAGAATTTTGGGCATACAAACGTATGCTTCCTTAGGTTTCTTAGACAAGCTCTAATAAGATTTAGCGATTTCGGTCCAGATCTGTTTGTTCTCTATACAAGTTTCACCAACATGTCTGGATAACAAACAGTGCCTTAGACGATATAGTTCGAATAACATCTGGTATATTGACCGCCATCGTTCTTATAATACGAGTAAATCGGATTGGAAAATTCTTTTTCTTTAAAGCCAACCAAACCACGGCTCCTATTCATGCATTGCATTGCGTTGAAATATAGGAAAGATAGCTTATAGAAGAAAGAAAAGAGGAGATAGTGTATGACATTTTCGAGAATTGCTTTGTAGTGATAATTCTCACTTTCTTTTTTCACTTGCGAGTAATCACATATGATGGCACAGAAATAATCAGAAAATCACAAACATCCAGAGTCACTGGTGGGAATAGTTTAAAATCGTATAAATGTTTAGTTAACACACTATCAACTAGGCCAAGGAGACGCCTCGTAGAATCGAATTGATTCAATTAAATTTCGTATAGCCAGTGTATATATATTTAAGGTTGATATCCCAGCCCAATTGGGGCCTATTTACTAACAACATAAAACCTTAGTTACTGTATCAGTGATTCTAGATTTCGTATTCATGATAGTTAGGAGTATTAATACTAGAGGTAGCAAACTGAAAGGTTTTGTATTTGTCTTAGTTTGATTAACTTCCAGTCTACATTCGTTACACGATTTTAATTTCATTGTAGATGTCAGAATTTTCGAATAATTACTCCTCCTCCTCCGTAGGAACATTTGTAAAATTAAACAATGAATGGTTAAAGTAGTATACACCCCCTGTTCTATAGGATACAGGGGCAATATACTAAAATATAAAGCAGGCACATATTCTTAGGAGCCGGTAAAATACATCATCATACACTAAGTCAGTAAATTTCTTTTAAAGAAAGGTTTCTCATCTCTTACATGAAAAGGATAGATTGACGGGAAAGTATTCAGCATAAGCAAGTACTGCTAAGCACTAAAGGTACTGGCACAAAAGTTCAATGGACCTTATAAAAATCAATGGCAAGTTATGTGCAGTAAAAACAGCTACAAACTGATTTCGTTTTTAAAAGCAAAAAGATTTTGTGGGTGACATAAAATTCTTTTTCTATGTCATATTATAAGAAAAAAAAGCAGCAACAGCAGTTATATAATACAATAACAATAAACCATAAATAACTATAACAACCAACACTACATTTAAAAATTTCTACCTGGACTACCTGCATCAGATGCTCTTCTCAACGATAGTTCATAGACGCCGGGCAAACGATTTGCCTCTGGATTACGATATTGGCCAGAGAATAAATGTTTCAAAGAACGTGGACCAGTACGAGCATCGCGACCATAGATAATCATGCTTAGATCTTTGGTTATAATAGCTGGACGAGCACAATTTTCCAACTGAAATTAAAAGCAAAAAATTATTTTTTATCTTATCTGGAGTTCATAAGAAATCAAAGTACTTACCTCCAAGTAGGCGCTCAAGGTTATGTAAACTGTTTCGCCGCCCTGTGAGACACGATTTAATAAAGCCGAATTGTGTAGACTGGAATCCCATGCGGCCTCAAATCTAAAGAACGAACGATCATCACCGGGTACCTCCAATACTTCACCGGGAAATAGACCCAAAGATAAAACACAAGAATCCTCATCATCCTCGGACGATTCGGGAGTATTGCGTATGCGACCGACTACCAATTCGCGTATATCTTTCCATTTCACCTCGGGTGTTGGCTCATGGACAATGGTTATGCGTATACGTCTTTGAATGCCTTGATGCAAAAGGAATAGACCACGACAAGGAAGATCATCGCTGTGTTCAACAACCTAGAAATTTAGAAATTCATAAAAGCAATCATGAAACTCAAAGTAAATTCTGCAAAGATAACCTACCGCTGGCACATATTCGCCATTGGGTGCCAGTTCACATATTTCAAACCATACCAAAACATCATGTTTCGCCAAGACCGTAGATGATGGAGGACATGGTAGAGGACCAAATTTGGGACTACGCACTGGTTGCGATATTGGTATACTTGGTGGTAACATGCGTCTTGGTGGTGGTCTTGAAACAAATTCTTGTTTAGCATCCTTATGCAAAGGATGTGTTTGATAGTGGCCAAATACTTTAAACATAATCGGTTGAGTTTTCAAATACTCAATGAATGACTTGGTAACTGGTACAGTAATCTAGGAAACATTCAAATGAGAATAAAAGTAAGGTTTTCATTTTAGAAAAACAGCTGGAATCTTACATTTTGCACGTGATAGAAACCCAAACGATCACCTGCTGAATTCTTAACGGGTTCGGTAGAGAAAGCCTCCTCATGGCGGTGTAAGAAACTATTTAAAATACAAAAAAATGTTCAATTATTATAGAAAACATTGCAAACTTTATATTTTCTTATGGTTCCCGGAAACAAAAACAACTTGAAAGATATGAAAGTACAAAAATACATGTCATCGACCAGAAAAATGCAAATCATCGATCAAAAAATGCAATTTATCGACCAGGAAAATGTTAGTTATCGGAAAAAAAATTAAAGTCATTGACAAAAAATAAGTCATCAAGCAAATAAATGTCAGTGATCAAAAATGCAAGTTATCGACCAGAAAAATGCAAATCTTCGACCTAAAACTGTAAGTCATAGACCAAAAAATGCAATTTACGACCAGGAAAATGTTAGTTATCGGAAAAAAAATTATGGTCATTGACAAAAAATACAAGTCATCGATTAAGAAGTGAAAGTCATCGACCAGAAAATGTAAGTCATCAACCAAAATAAATGCAAGTCAGTGGTCAAAAAATTCAAGTTATTGACCAGAAAAATGCAGGACATCGGTAAGAAAATCCAAGTCATCGACCAAAAAATACAAACCAAAGAATGCAGGTCAACGATGTCAAAAAAAATGCAAGTCATCGTCGCAAAAAAATGCCAGCTATCGATAAAAATGCAAATCAAAGACAAAAGAAATGCAATGCGAGCATTTTATCCGATTTATCACAGCACTTGGTGGTGCTGATTTCTAGAAAGCAATTAGCTTCATCGCCTATATCTCCGGCGTCTCGAAACGCCCGACCGTAAGCAAAGCTGTTTTGGAATCCTTTATGTTATGGCTATCCAGCCCAGTAGGTCCACTTCCCCTACAAATTCATTTTTTGTCCACTTTAACCCATTTTTATGAAAAACTTTTTGTTGCTCATTTAAAGAAAACAATTTGCTTTCGTCCCCTATATCTCCCTTCCCAAGTAAAGCTCAACCGTAAGGAAAACTGTTTTGAAATCCGTGATACCATGGCTATTCAACCTGCTAGGTCTATTTCCCCTACTCGTCAAGTTTAATCAGATTTGGTTACTTTTCTTTGTTCGTTTGAAGAAAAGAATTAGCTTCGTCGGCTATCTTTCCGGTCCCAAAGGTTACCCAACTAGTCCATTAGCTCTACACATCGCATATTCATAAATTTTATCGAGTTTTCTCTTTCGGGAGCCATAAATCTTAATGATTACTGAGCGTATATTGCTTCACTCTTTACTTACTTGAATTGACAGAATATATCAGCATATTCTGCACCAATACCAGTTGCCTGTAATACCGTAACACGGAATGTAAATTCTTTGCCAATTTGCAAATGTTCTCCGGGTTCATCTTGAGTCTCTTGGCATTCCGAAGCCGAATTCGAATCAATACCACGGCCAGAATCTGCATCTCCAAGTTCTAATTATTAGTATGATTCATTTTCATTTTAACAATTTCAAACAACAACAAACAGATACAAATTGAAAGGATACAACATGTTATGAACATGTTAAATAAAGGTTGGATTCATAAAGGATTCATAGTTTAAATAACGATTTCTCTTTCTTACCCTCCAATTTCGAATCTAAGCCACCATTATCAATATAACGTTGGACATCATCTTTATCATTCAAAGCACGATATTTGGGTTTGGCATCATCCTCATTGAATACCAAGCGGGCTGATTGTTTAACACCATTATTGAAATCAAGGGATTCCTCATCCTGAAATAAGAAAAAACGTATGAATTTAGTTGCATCTTGGCTATTTTAATTTCACTCCCTTTATGACTTACCAATACGGGTTGCACGGCAATGCGTAAATAGCCTCGAACATCACCTCTTTCATTAACAATTGCTACCTTATGTACCAAGGGTACAGGATACAATAGGTTGCTTAAATAGACAAATGAACGTCCCACCATACGGAACCATGGAAAACGATCATAGAATGGATCACCACCGGTAAGGGATTCCACATTGTAGTCCGGTGAAGTTGGACTAAGTTCAGCTTCATTGTGATACATTTCACGCATCAATTCAAGACGTTGCCTATAAGAAGAGCACACAAATAAACAAGTTAAACGTAATTAATTTTGATATGATATGTTGATAATATTGTATATAATATTGCATGTATATAGGTACGTATGTATGTATATATTATAGGACAGACATTAAAAGCTTTTAACAAAATAAATATGTTTAGGCGGCATGTGATAAAAATTGTTTGTAAATAAAATTTAAAAAGCAAAGCTTATAATACCGCTTTACACATTAATTTTCAAAATTTCATTTAAGCTAAGTAACGGTAATCTATTATTATAGGGGTCATGCCCTCCATCAATAAATTTCTTAAAAAAAATAAATCAATCGTTCAGAGTCGACTTTAAACTGTAGGTCCCCTGGCTCATGTATAAAATTAACACACACAACATAAGTGCTGTGAGAAGCAAGGTTGTAATCCTGACTGAAGAGTTAACCAATTATGTACGTAAGTATGTATGTACATACATAATTGGCCATTACAACCCTTCAGTCAGGATTACAGCCTAGCTTCTCACACCACTTATGTTGTGTGTGTTAATTTTATACATGAGTGGCGGGACCTACAGTTTAAAGTCGACTCCGAACGACAGATTTTTGAGAAACTTTTCATGGCAATTTTATTTACTCTCAGAGTTTTTGCCAGAAATCTGCTGAGAGGAAGCCGCCGAAGAAATATATTTTTTTTTTTTATTTCGTTTTTGATGTCTGACCGGGGATTCGAACCCTGGCCTTTCGTATAATAAGCCAACACACTACCCACTAGACCACGGCGGCTTCAAGTCATTTGGCATACATTATAGGACTTCATTAGTTATCTCACCAATTGCAGCCATAACGCTATCTTCCCGGGCAGGAATTGTAGGCTCATTTGTCCTTGTATAAGAGAAACTTCATGTATTTCAATAATAATGAACTGATCCGTGTATAATATATTTAGTAGTCGCGTATAGTCTAGTAGGTAGTGTGTTGGCTTATTAGACGAAAGGCCAGGGTTCGAATCCCCGGTCAGACAGACAACAAAAACGAAAATATGAAAAAAATATTCCTTCGGCGACTTCCCTCAGCAGATTTCTGGAAACAAAACTCTGAGAGTAAATAAAATTGCCATGAAAAGTTTCTCAAAAAAATCTGTCGTTCGGAGTCGACTTTAAACTGTAGGTCCCGCCACTCATGTATAAAATTAGCAACACAACATAAGTGGTGTGAGAAGCTAGGCCGTAATCCTGACTGAAGGGTTGTAATGGCCAATTATGTATGTATGTATTAATAAAAGTATGTATGTACTACTCTCTTAATATATATGTCTGGCATCCCTTTACCACCTCTCTCTAAACATTTTGCTCTGATGACGTATCAACAATTACAAATCACTGTCCACCACTTAATGTGCACCCAAGTGTTTTCTTCTGAGGCTAATTTTCATTTTCACGCAGTTTACATATTGGCTTTGAGACAATATCCATTCAGAAAAAGTGTTCTTTGAGCCTACTGCGTCCTATTAAAAAGCCTCAGGAAAATATCCATTCAGAACAAGTATTCTTGAGCCTACAGCGTCCTATTAAAAATCCTCAGGAAAATATCCACTCAGAACAAGTGTTCTTTGAGCCTACGCCGTCCTATTAAAAAGCCTCAGAAAAATATCCATTCAGAACAAGTGTTCTTTGAGCCTACAGCATCCTAGTAAAGAACTTTAGGATATTCCTGGAGAGTCTGATGCATTCTTAAATCTACCCTCATTGTAATTGCTCAAAAAAGTACGGTGACCTCAAACCCATTTGCTGTAAGAAGAGCCTCCACATCCCGCTATCTTCCCTTTCGTAGAGTATACCCCGTCAAACATCACTTTCCACACGACAGAACAATCGTTACCTCATTAGCAACGTGAAAGCTTTCCTCATTTCAAGCTCATTAGCGTGCACAGGTCGTGAGCGAATTTGCGGCTCACATGACTGACATTCAGAAGAGGGTAAACCAATTTGCCCTACCTAGCTTATTGAATTTTCCCAAAGCGTCTCATACATACATAACAGAATTGGTCATTACAACCCTCTAGCAAGGATTACGATCTAGTTTTTCACACAACTTATGTTGTGTGTAAATTTCATACATAAGTGTGTGGGAGCTACAGTTTAAGACTATTTATTTGACTATTTTTAATTGACTTTTGCTTAGAAGATGCTCGCGCGTATTCCCATGTACTGGAAATATTTCTCTCTGGGACCTACTTCTCTCCTATCTCAATATCTGTCCTCAACCCTAATCGTATTCCAACAGATTACTTCATCCACTATTGTTAATAAATTTCGTTGCGAAATCTTTTCCAAAATCAAAAAACTTTGTCCAAGTGACAATTAAGGATGAAGCCGTCAGCCCCTCTACTTATTATCGTATTAGACTTGTCTTCCAATATAACAACTGTAGCCCTTTGAAGCAAGAAAGAAGAAGCAATAATTTGCCAGTAGGTGAAGAATGGATGAGTACGTATTAGTGGCTGAGGTTAGCACCTTCCATACATAAATAATTGATCATTACAACCTTTTAGTACGGATTACGTCCTAGCTTCTTACACCACTTATGTTGTGTGTGTTAATTTTATACTTGAGTAGAGGGATCTACAGTTTAAAGTCGGCTTTGAACGACAGAAAAACTTCACATGGCAATTTTATTTACTCTTAGAGTTTTTACCAGAAATCTGCTGAGGGGAAGTCGCCGATGATATATTTTTTTACTAAGTACCAGACTACGGCGACTTAAGACAATATTACGTTTATCAAATGCCTATCGTCTAATGGTCATGACAATTTCAACTTTTGTAAACATTGCTATGAGTTAGGTCCAGGCTCCTATGTATGTCCTAAACGATTTAAATTTGTTTTTGTGAAAGGTTATTAGAACAATAACGTCCTATATTTCCCACTAATACTGAAGAAGTTTCAACAAAATTTACTGATGATGATGTGCTAAATACTTATAAGAGGCACTCAGCTTTAAGCATATTACAACTACAAAAATTAGAATAATCCTCAAAGGCAACGTATTTATATTTAATTATAATACAATAAATAAATAATAAAACGGCATGTATGTACACAAATGTTGAATACAAACATACAAAACTAAAAAAAAAAAGAAAATTAAACAAATATTTCTAAAGACATGCAGATGAGAGTTTGAAGACCTATGCGGGTGTACATGAATATTGAAAAGGAAATTTCAATTTCATTCGATCGAACCAATTCACGTGCATTTTTTTCGAGTGTATGGGGAGTCGTATCTTGTCAATTTCATTCGATCGAACCAATTTACATGCATTTTTTTCGAGTGTATGGAGTCGTATCTTGTCAATGGCATCGCGAATATTGGTTTGGTGTTTGTCTCTGGTTTATCGGCATTAAACTTTTCTTTAACGGCCCCCTTGAAAATAGTCTAACGATGTTAAATCTTAGCTTCTTGGTGGCCAATTAAAAGGCCATCAAACGTTTAACGCAATAAATCGATTCTGGCATGAGATGTGTGACAAGTTGCATCAAGCTGTTAAAATCAAACATCTTTCACATCGATACCCTGAAAAGCGGGTATAAAAAATCATGGTTATCTTGGTACAATAGGTGTCTCCATTGACCGTAATGGTCGTGCCGTCCTCATTTTCTAATCTATGATGTCTTCATTGCTGCACAAGCTGCCTGCACCAAACAGTCACTCGTAATGAGTGAATTGCCTTCTGTAAGACCACATGAGTACCCACCAAGATGAAAATGAGCTTCACATCCGAAACGATGATTCTTCTTGGCAATAAATTTTCTTTGTTTAGGAAATAAATTTCCAATAAATTCCAATGTTGCTCAAGCTTAAATTGATTTACTACGTTCAGAAGAGGCAATTGATTGAATTTTGTGTTTACAATGACACAAGTAATGTCAAATTCGAAATAAACGATGTTATAAATTTAAACAGATAAATGGACCACCCGTTAATTTGTTAAAATTATAAACAGAGATACAAAGAAGTATTGAAATTTCCTTTTTTTTTGGGATACTATTTCTTAACGTAAAACATTCAAAATGCATTTCGAAAACTAAATAAAAAAAAGAATATGAGAATTATAAATAGTAACTATAATAGGTAGGTAGTACAATCAATATATATGTATGTATGTATGTATGTTGGATAATAATAATAAAAATAATAATAATTAAGTATGTTTAGATAAAATAGTAGAAAATTTAAGGAAACCTCGAAAAATGGAAAGCAAACCTAGAAGGCATAAGATTTGCCAATGATAAACGAGACGGTGAGGAAGAAGTAGAACAAGAACTGTTGTTGTTCGTTTTCGATAACATGGATTTTGTAGTGGCATATTGTGTATGATGCTTCAGTTGTTGTCCCACCAAATTATAATTTTTCGCTAATTCATGCAAATTACAAAGACCACTCTCATATAAAGTAGTAGTTGTTGTTGTTGGTGGTGGTGGTGGTGGTGTTGGTGAACAATTTGTAGGAGTTGTATTGGTTGAAATGATGATGGTGTTGTGGTTACAGGGATTTATAGAAGTGGTAGCAGTAGTAGTAGCAGTAGTAGCACTAGTAGCTGTAGCAGTAGTAGTAATGGTTGTACAAGAATTTTGTAATTGTAATTGACCATCATTTAAAGCTGAAGTATCATAGAGCATGGATGATGGTGGTGATTCCACATTATAAATTTGTCGCATCATTTCCAAACGATAACTATTTTTTAAAGTGTGTGAATGTGAATGTTAAAGTAAAGTAAAGTAAAAAAAAATTATAAAAATATTACGAAAATAAAAACAAAAACATTTTATTTTCAACAAATCAAACAATTTCAAAACCTATAATTGAAAATTAATTTCAAAACTAATTGAAAATCAATAAATGAAATTCAAATTAATTAAATGAAAACTAATGTTAAATGATGTACAAGTGCCTTTCAAGTTCAAATTTCTTTTTCAATTGCGTTTTAGTTGGTTGATATATTTTTTCGCAGTTGTCTTGGACTGGCAGACTGGTGGATCTATGGAACCTCCATTGTGGAAACATTAGAGTCCACAATTAAAAAATTTTACTCAACTAAAAATATCGATGCCTTATTTCTCCGACAGCACCACACTGAGTGAAATTCCAATCGAACTCTTGAGCATCACACTTTTCTGTTCATTTTCAGCATTTTCAGCTATTTTCACGTATTTACCGAGCCTGCTCGGGATTGGTGAAACGGAATACATGATTTTTACCCAAAATCACACGAGAACCGGTACGTAAAACTTCCGTTCGGCTAGTTTACGCCCATTTAAATAGACCAAAGCATCTTTATGCGGTATTAGGGTAACGCAATTATTGCGATTCTCAAATGTGCAATGTTCTTTGAGTATATGAGAACCAGAGAGTTGAATACCCTTTATCTCAATGAGTTAGTGGGACATAGAGACATTCCGGTTAATTGCAGAGCGGATAAACTGGGCAGAAAGGGCACGACCATCGAATTCTCTGATGAATTCGCGACATTGGGTACTTCTCTTTGGGTACCTGCAAGCTTATAATTGACAATGCAAACGTAGTACTTGTCAGCAGCATATGACCGCATGCGGACACGGGCAGAATGGAGCAAAAAATCTGGGGCTGGGCAGAAGGCGAGCGGCTCCTCTGTTTAAGCTACAGAGAAGTAAGCTCAGCTCTGTTGTCGCGTATTGGTCTTCAACACCTTGCAAATGATTTCTGTAGAAGCTGTGGAGGTAAGAAGGAAGATGAGACTGTCTTCACCTACTGTGTACATGCCATTGGGGGGACAGACACTACGTCACATGTTACGCATGATTATTTCGTCATTAGGATCGCTCTAAAGTATTTTTGAGAACAAATTAAAGTCAAGATCATCAGATTTAAAGACTATTTTCAGTAAAATCAAATAAAAACATTAAAGCCTGCGATAACCTTTATCGCTAACCATCAATTACGTTACGTTACTTGACCTTAAAATATTCGTGGGAAGATCTATGTTATTTTCTTAAGTTTTCAAAATCAAGACAAGTCACGAATATTTACCCCTGTGGCCTTTAACAACTTTCCACAAACTTCACAGTCTCAACTGATCTGCCTTTCTGGAAGGAGTTTCTTTATGCCTTCCGGTATAAATGAAAATGTCATCGAATGAGCTTCATAAATACGTGGATTCAACTTAGTGCGTGAATTAGTAAAAAACAAAAGAAGAGAAATTTTTAATTTGCATTTGAAAAAGATGATACTTAAATTTGAAAGACTCTGTCCGAATGATCGTGTTATGGTGGTTATCAGCAAAAAAAATTGAAAAATTCTGTTTAAAATTTAAATTTTGTTCAATAAATTTCCTTCGACATGTTTACCAATCTGACATACGTACAAGCCATGTTCTTTTTACTCTCAACAAAGACTTTTAATTTTAAGCAGACAACCTACATATTAAGGCTTAGCAACAATACACTGAAAACAATTATTTTAGAAATTTAAATGAAATTACAAAAATCAAGGGAATTAAGGGGGGATTAGTTACATCAAATAGGAAAAGGGGGGACACTAGACATTGTATGTATGTTTGTACTAAATTCGAAAAATCAAAAAAACAAATCTCAAATGAAATTTAAAACTAAAACTAAACCACCATGCACGTTCAAAAGTAGAGTTAAGTTAAATGGCTAAAAAAGAAAACTAAAAAAGCTTAAATTAATTCAGTTGTTGTTATTATAAAAACAAAAATAAACTTAAAAAGCCTTTGAGGTTCGAAAAACAAAATATTTGAAACTTCTTTGAAAAATTAAGAACTCAAACCGTTTAACAAAAATATTGCCTTTCTAACAAAAAAAAAAAACCATGAGTGTGTGTAGATCAAAACAAACTCAAACAAAATTTAAAACAAAATTAACCTTAAAAAAAAACAAGAAAATAGGCTTAAAAAGGGGAAAAAAACTGTTACTTACCGTAGCTTCTCTAAAGACCAATAATGGGTGGCACCATTTTTAGTATCGGTGACCTCCACCGCCACCAAAGTCTTTGAAACTGGTGGCGAACCAAATTCATCTTCCGATTGTAACGGCGATGCGGCTGAGGCCAATTCTGGCGGCAAAGGTGAATACAGAGTATCAGTTAAGAGCGTAAACTGGAATTGGACCTTCTTTTTTAATTCCACAGAAATGGCATTGGCCTCCTTGAGGAATATAGCATTGCCCCAGAGATCATCACGCAAAGAGGTGAATTGATGATAACGCCATTTGCGGAATGCCCAAGCAGCCAAGCCAGCTTCCCGGGCAGACCAGCAAGATTCATAGGGAGGGTTGGCTAAATTAAACAACAACAAAATGAAATTAATTTGTTTCCAATATTATAGCATGCATGTGAAAAGAAAAACTCACAATAAACTTCCTCATCTTGCAAATCTTCGGGTGTGTAACTGCTGTACATGGACATGGTCATGGATTGTTCTTCGACTTGCTTTTGCAAAGCATCAATACGGGCTTCATAGGACTAAAATGAAATAAGAAAACAATGAAGATGAAATAAATACCTTCTCAACTCAAAACTTTCTGACTCTTCATAAAAATCTAAATATCATCACTGTACCCTAGTCATATAAAAAGAAATAGTTCGGCTCGACCTAAAGCCTATCCTCATATCGATTCTTTAAAAGTAAAAACCACAGCTTAGTTTAATTTTTTGTTTAATTCGTACTGTATCACTGAAAGAAGTTTCAAACCATTGGAAATTCTTAGTAACGAAGTGAGCAGCAAGTCAGTAACCTACATTTCTGGTTATAAAATCTCGGTTTTCCGGTATAGAATTGCGGTCGTAGGGTTTTGCAAAATACTTCCTTGTTACACTCAGATTTTATTGGGTGTACGATGTGATTGGTAGCTAATCAGCTACAATCAACCACTCCCACACACGCGAACTGTATCACTGTAAGAAATACAACGCTGTTAAAGATTCTTAATAATGAAGTGAGCGGCAAGACAATAACCGACATTTCTGCCTATAACATCTTTGTTTGTCTGTATAAACATGTGGTCGTATGGGGATACGGGGATGGGATTGACAGCTAATTGACTGGTCATATAAAATCAGATACTTCGGTTAGGCTTAAAAATTGTCTTCATAGCGATTCTTCAAATGTAAAAACCACGCCTTAGTTTCAAATTTTTCTTTAAATCGAACTCTATCACTGTAAATAGTACCAAGCAGTTTAAGATTCTTAGTAATGAAGTGAGCGGCAAGACAGTAACCTACATTTCTGTCTATAAAATCTGAGTTTGCCTGTATAGAAGTGTGATCGTAGGGTCTTACAATGATACTTAGGTTTTATGTGCGTTTATCTACAATCTACCACTTCTCTACGAAACTTCTAATACGAAATTATACTATCAACACGAACATAACTGTTAATTCAACCACATCGTCAGAACCAATAGTAACCGAAATACCAATGTTGATTCAGCTACATCTTCAGATCTTAGTTGCAAGGTTCCTATTCTTCCATCTTCTTCGATCTACCGAATTGTATAAAATACGCCTCAACAGAAGCTTATGAAACTTTTAAACTTACTTTACGTTGCTCTTCAAACTCCTGATCGGCTTGCATTTTTTCCCTTTTATATTGTTCTTCGAGAACATCTAAACGTTTTTGCATTTCCGCTTTCAAATCGATGCCTTGTTTCTCCAACAGCTCACACTGAGCGAAATTCCAATCGACCTCTTGAGCATCACATTTTTCAGTTTCATTTTCAGCATTTTCAGCTAATTTTTCACGTATTTCACGAGCCTGCTCGGGATTGGTGAAACGGAATACATGATTTTTACCCAAAATCACACGAGAACCGGTACGTAAAACTTCCGGTTCGGCTAGCTTACGGCCATTTAAATAGACCAAAGCATCTTTATGCGGTATTAGGGTAACGCAATTATTGCGATTCTCAAATGTGCAATGCTCTTTGAGTATATGCGAACCGGAGAGTTGTATATCCTGTGGGACATTAGCCTCATGGGTGCCTAAGCGAGTAATGCCATCCTTAATGTAGTAGAGTAGACATTCGGATAGATTAGGATCTTCGTTCAAATTAACTAGATGAGGTGTTTTCTTTGGTGAAAAAACGCCCACAGTTATGCCATCCTCCTTAACGGCCACACCCATTTCGGCAAATACCGCTTCACGCTGTAAACGTATCTCTTCGGTACGTTTAAGTTTTTCCTCCCAGGTTTCGTTTAATTCTGAGAAATAAGGAAATATTAATACGAGTTAAGGAAGATTTAATTGTGGTGGTCTTACCAGCTATTAATTTTTCACTTGCTTGCAATTGATCCACCGCCATTTCAGTGGTGGAACCATTACGATTACGGCCATTAGTTGGTGATTTTATATTGCCACCAGCATTACCACCGCCTCCTCCTCCACCGCCGCCAGTTTTAATTTCATCTTCTGGAAATATTTTACAAGAGTTTTTAAACAATCAAAATAAAATTTTTTGATTTTCAAAGTCATACTTATTACATTAGAAATACGGTTTTAAAAAAAAGTTGCCATATTATGTACACAGAATAAAAGCGTTACCAATTATATTATAAATTAAGAAAAGAAAAACAACAACTTTATTACGATTTACTAAAAAAAAAGCATTGGAATACAGAGATTTATTAGGTAAACATTTGGGCGTTTAACACAGGTTGTATTATCATATTATTATGACATACGACAATATTACAGTGGCTTACGTTTGTACCTCTATGGGAGATGCATCTATAATTACGGCACCACATGGTATCACAGCACATAAACTTGTCAACAATAAAGTTCTTAAGAGATAAATCAAGCATCGGTCGAAATACAATCTGCATTTATGTTAAAACCTTTGCTACATTGAAAAATATGGGCATTGATTAAGATTATGACATCTGTTCTGAAATAAATTAATGTTCTCCATAGAATAGGAATAATTAAACCGAACCTGGAATATGATAGGCTAGACACCTCCACAGATATATCATATCATATGTATATATCGTCATATCTAACCCACTGTACAAAATATAATTGTCAAGATTATCAAGAACAGATGTGATTAGGGCCTGTTGAAGGAAGAGTGACAGAATTCGTTTCAATGACCTTCTCAGCAATTTGGATTATCTTACAGTTTATTGTGGCCTATTTTGCATCTGTATTTGTGACTTCACCCAAATAAAGTCGAACTAATGCAGTAATTAAAGCCGCAGATCCACTCTCAAAGCTATAATTATATAATTGATTGATCCACTCTCAGCAGATCTCTGACAAAAGCTCTGAGAGTAAATAAAATTGCCATGAGAACAGTTTCCCAAAAATTTGTCGTTCGGAGTCGACTTTAAGCTGTAGGTCTCGCCGCTCATGTATAAAATTAACACAGACAATATAAGTGGTACCAGAAGCTAGGTCATAATACTAACTGAGGGATTGACTCATTATGTATGGAGAAAAAGTGTGGCAGAATTTGAATTCGATTCAGCAGTTTGGCCTATCTCACAGTTTACTATTGGCCTATTTTGCATTTGTATTTATAACTTCATGAAAATAAAGTCCAACTAACGCAGCAATTAAAGCCAGCTGAAGATTCTCAAAGCCATAAATAAGCTGATTAGTTGATGCCAGATTAACAGGCTTTCAATAATAATTTTTCGAACATAATGTTCTTCACACATGAAGCTCATATTTCTCACTTGGTGAGCAAAAGAAATTTGCTCATATGGCTCTGGCAGAACTCAGAAGTGTTTGTGGAAAAGCCAGTGCATCCGGATAAAGTAAATGTTTAATGGAGATTAAAATCTGTTGTATCTGTTCTTTGAAAATAACGGCTTGATTTTTTTTTTTGCCTGCGATTTAATATTATGAACTGGTCTATATGTGGTTTCATCAACACAGTACTACGAACCAGACAATGCTGCCAATATTGGATTTACTACATGAGAAATTTCCTGGAGCAATAATTTCACATTGTGACGGTGTCAATGGGCCATCAAGGTTTGGAAAGAACAGACAGTCTTAGGTTTTTGCGTGACAGAATGTTTGAAAATCTGGTCGTGGTGGCAAACGTATTACTAAGGAAATTGTTTGGTTTCATCCTGGTCTCGGGCTGAATCAAACCCACCTTTAACGGATCATGACAAGGGGATTTACCCCATGCTATGTATGTACCCCATGCGCCACCTCGTAAACTTGCCTATGAACGGCAATCTACCCGCTAACCTAACCTAACATTTAGAACACATATACTTTATAGGTTAGAAAGAACGTGTTCTCCACTACTTCCGTACGTAACAATTGTTAACAATTCATAAAATTATAGATTGAATTCAATAAATAAATGTTTAATTTTAATAATTTGCAAATAATTCAAAAGAAATTTACAATAAGTGTGTGCTTGACGTTGCCTTTAAAGCGAGAAATATAAATTATCTGCCGCTTGTTTGATATGCTGTATGGTAACCTAAGCAATAGCGTGAGCCATAAATTGAAAAAGCAAAATTAAGCTTTAAAATTTTAGCACAATACAAATTAAGCTTTTTAAGCAATATAAATATATGTGCGTATATAATAATTATTATCCTTGTTAAGTATTCCAAACGGATTTAAAATGTGTGGTAACAAGAACAAAAATCCATGATTATTATTTTGGAGAGTACAACCAAATATGACAAAGGAAAGGATAAGTTCAGAAATTTCACATCTTCATTAGCAAGAGCCGAACAAAGATAGTCTCCCTCCTCTTAAAATCTATAGCTGTTTAAGAAAATAGGAGAAACAGTCCTCGTCTTCCACTTCTTATCCATGATGCATCTTCCCTCATGATGTCAGTGAAGTTGAGCGTTTCTGTAATTCAACTGAAGAATATTCTCTTCAGATCCATAGCTGCTGAAAAGTCAGTCGAGGGAATATCAAGTCTATCGACATGAGGAAATGAACCGATTAAAAATAAGAACGCAATTAGTCCCCCTCTTCTTATCCATAATGCACCTTCCCTCATGCTATCTGTGAAGTTGAGCTTTTCAGTAATTCGACTGAATTCTTTATATCCATAGCTGTTGTAGAAGTCCGTTGAGGGACAGCCAAGTCGAATCTCTTATCGATAAAATTATAGGTATTATGTAATCGACTCATATGTGCCCTTGGTTTCTCCATATTGCTTCATGTTCAAAACCCAGGTGAAGTTGCATTGTGCCTTACTACTAGCAGTTTAACGATCTGCTTCCGAGAGTAGTGAGAAAGGTGATCAGAATGCATATCCTTCCTATCAATTTGCAGTAACACTGGCATTCGTATACCGTTCACTAATCGTGAACGCAGTAAGCAAGTTTGAAGATGACAAGACTAAATTTCCAGATGTCTTCCACAGCCCACTAGGCTATGTATACTATGTTATCCCGTCTACAAAAGTTTTTGTTTTGCCAGGTTTGATATTTGATCCATACGACGTATACAATTCCATCAAGTTTTAAGTCCAAAAAAAAAGTATGTGCAATTCAAAGCCTACAGATCATTCAAATTTGGCTTAAGTTTATGAAGCTAGGTCTGGCAGGCCATAAGACATAACATAAGCGGTAAAGAAAAGGGGAAACGCTAAAGATAAGTTCCCCAATTCAATATAGAAACTAAATACAGAAATACTGTTGGTGGTGATAGTGATTACATGTCTCCAATGTTTATAAAAGGAAGAAATAGAGAAAGAAGTCCTCTAGGCTTAGAGAATAATCAATAAAAAATGGACACTGTTAAAGAGAAGTTTCTAAGGATGAAACTGAAAAGAACTCAAGCGTTAAGAACAACTCGGTAATGGGGATTAAATATCATTGTGATCAGTGGAAGAAACTAGAAAGGTTACAACGACATAACAATACATTGGAAACGATTATTAAGGGTTTTACCAGCTATTCACCTGCTATTGCTGGATATCACTTTTTTCTTAGGACTTAAATAAAATCTTGAAAATATTATGTTTCGAACGAACACCGAAGTTCGATTTTAAACCCAACAATTTTCCCAGGTTTTGAAATATCACAGGACATTGAAAGAACACTTTTTGTTTTTGTTACATACATAGATAAAGAATAAATATGGAAATTGTATATACTTATACACATAAACACGCACTCACACAAATATACTTAGTATTATATTACTAATGGTAAATGGTATCATTAATAAATTATTAAAAATGAAATAAAATTTAAAAAGAAAAAATTTATAATAACTTGTGGTATAGTAGATCATCATATTGTTTGTATATATTGTATAAGAATTATAATTAAATATTCATAATTTATTTAAAATAGCAAAGCGTGACGACAGAAAAATAACATAATAATACTCTATATATGAATATATATGTATACGTATGCATATAATTTTATTACTTTGTTGTATGTATGTAGAGATTATGTATAGAGAACTACTTACTATTGGTATCGCGTTTTTCACAAACCACTTTGCCATCAGGCCCTAAATGTTAATAATATTTATTTAATAATGATGAATTATGTATTTACCATACAATGATGTTTATTTTTATTTTTGTTATTGTTATTGTTGTTATTATTATTGTAGCTAATTATGAATTTATATGAGAAAAAAAGATCTCTAATCAGGATATTATTAAACAATTATGATTAGAACGCAATTGGTTTTAATTTCGTTTTTCCTATTAAAAACGAAAATAAATATTGATTTTCATTTGGAAGCAGAGAGAGAGAGAGAGCGAGAGAGAGGGAAAGATTGTAAACATTTGTTAATAAAATAAACAATCGTAAATGGTTGTATAATCTGCCTGCCTTATCATTCAAGGTATAACACTTGCAATAGGGCTCTCATACAATTTTTTTTTTTGGCAAGAGAAGGATTGTAAACGTTTATTAATAGAATGCGTTTCAAGGTGTAGTGAAAAGATAGTCGTTATGTATTAGACATGTTAATACAAGGAACATAGGTTCCACGCGAAATTTTTTTGAACTTCACTTTATTTTGTGCCAACGCCTTCACTCTTCGGCATATGCTCTTCTTATGCGCTTCGGCATCAATCTGTCTTCATCATATACAAACAATATGGCTCCTCTTCATGGCCTAACGGGTAATAGAATATGGCAATTGTGGTAACATTTTTGATTGCCTTCTAAGGGTATGACAAAATGAGCTCTCTTTATATCTTTTTATTCTGAATATTTCAGGGATCGTGCGGACGTACGTGCCGCAACGTTCCATATTTCTCTTTAAAGAGTGCAGGTTTTGAATGCAGAAATAAAAAGTAAGAATACCAAATGGATCTACAGGCAGAAGGACAAATATCGTTTATCTGTCTGCAGATTTGAAGGACCTACTTAAGATCGTGCCCACGCTAACGGATACTAGTTCCAACTTTCACAATTTCACATGCTTAATACTCTCTCAATAAGGTGTATTAATTTCGGGCATAGTTGCCGTAGTCAGCGTAGGCAGTGTGTTGTCTTCTTAGACCTGAAGCCTTTGGCAACTGCCTCTCAAAGCGTTCGGGCAAACTCTGAGAGTAAATAAAATTGCTATGAAAAGTTTGTCAAATATCCGTCGTACGGAGTCGACTTTAAACTGTAGGTCCCACCACTCATTTATAGAATTTGCACCCACAGCACGTAAATGGTGGTCGACTGACTAAAGGATTGTCACGGAATTTCGAAGATTTTTCCTCTCCAGATCAAATCATGATTCAGTTTGCCGAATACGAGTTTTTTATCGAAGTCATTAATACGTACCATAAGTACAGTATAGTAAGCCTTTCCAAAACAGTTTTACAATGACACACGAACTCTTTATAAGGTCGAAACTTTAGCAAGGCGTTAGTGTTAGAAATTTACGATCTTTTTACTAAAATAACTTCCTTCACAGTTTTGAATTGCTAGACTGGATATTGTTGGAACGTGATTCAAAATGAAATACAAGGAAAAAAGTCTGTTCGGTGAATTTATGTGAAATAAATATGAATCAGACTGTAATAACCAATCATATGGAATTTTGTATACTAAACATTTATACCAGGATGCCAGTCTCGCTGGTATTCATGCTCTGAAGTTCATGACATTTCATTATCATTCTTTTCCCAAGGGTATAGCCACCATTTCTCATTTATCATAATTGTAACATTAAACACGCATCTTAAATAGAGCTCATGTTACTTATTTATGCTTTCAGGATAGTTTTTTTACTTGAAATCATAACCTAATATGAGAAAACTTGTTAAAAACTTTGCTAACAAATGCTTTCAAATCAATATTTATTTACTAAGAACGATAAGTGCGTTCTATTCATAATCATTTCTAATGTCTTTGTAAATACTTTTTAAAAATAATCTCTAAATAATTATTAGGGGGCTTAACAATTATAATAGTTTTGTTAAAAATTTTATTACAACAAATTAAAAGAAAAAAAGAAAACTTTTAAAAACATTACCTTCTTGGACTTCAATGCCCTCAGCTTTCAAAAGATCACGCAACTTTTGTATTTCCTCCTTAAGTTCACGTATAAGTTTAGCATTGGCATCTTCATTGACCACAGCTTTGCATACGATTTGTTTAGCACGATCGGCATATCTAGACAATATAAGAGAAATCTTATGATTATTCGCTTTCAATTCAATCGATTTTTTTTGTAATCTTACCTTAAAGTACTCAAAGTCTCATCGTAATTGATATCAGCTGGCGATATAGCAGCAATCATAGCGGTTTTCGAATTACCACCCAAATTTTCACGCAGCAACCAGGTTAAAACCGAATCACGATATGGTATGAAATCGGCTTTTTTCGATTTTTTATTTTTGGAAGCCTAAGGTGTATAGGTTACGAAATTAATAGCGTGTTCTTATAAATTTAAGACTTTTCTATATAGGAAGCCATAAGAATTCATTGAATTCATATTGACTCCCTTTAAATAGAGGAAAACTTAAAGAAAACCATGCTTTACTACAACTTAAAAATGATGAACAGTCCGGAAGAGTGTAAAGAGTGGCATAATTTTCAAAATATTAGAATCAAAGGGGACACAGAGACTCCATGAAGTATGTCTGGACAGGAGATTGCGGAAAGATCGTAGATGATTTCTTAGAAATGATAATCTTTGAGAATTTGATCGAAAATATTAGACGGACGGACGGGAGATAATGGCTAGATTGCGGATAAGTTCGTAGAAGTGGATCTCTTGGATCTCTGAGAAGTCAATCGAAAATATTGGACTTTCAGAAGTGATTTTATAATGTTGCAGCTTCAATAGAAACTTGAGGACAAATATGGCCGGCCATTGTTCTTTGTGTTAAGTCTGGTAGAGATTAAGATTTTGGACCTGAAGAGCTGAGTAAGGAATAAAGGGATAAAGGCTAGTTCGGGTAAGATAGCACTCAGGTGTCTATGGTCATGAAATGATCAGGAAGTTTTTCAAAAGAGCCTAGGAGCCTTATTGAATTTTGGGCCATGAGTCAAAGGAGCTCCTGTTCCTTCCCTCGCCAGAACAACCAGGGTATACTGTAATTGGTACCATGTGAACAATGTTTGAAATCGCTGTAGTCGGTAGTAGGTAGTGTGTTGGCTTATTAGATGTGAGTCTCCGTTCAAACCCCAGGTAAGACATCTCCAATAAAACGAAATACGACAAAATATTTCTTCGATGCCTTCTTTTCAGCAGATTTCTGGCAAAAACTCTGAGTTTAAAATAAAATTGCACCGAAAATTTTCTCAAAAATCTGTCATTCAGAATCGGCATTAAACAGTAGGTCCTGCCATTCATGTATAAAATTAGTGCGCACACAACATAAGTGCTGTGAGAAGCTTGATCGCAATCCTGACTAAAGGCTTGTAATGACCAATTGTGTGTAAGTACATATATCGGCTCTAGAAACTGCCGAGAACACACAAATTGACATCTAAAGACCCTAATGGAAGCTTCTAAAAAATTTGTAGTTGGGACCACAAACAGAAGTGGTTAGCCTGGATCCTACAAGTCCATATAATCTAAAGAGAATCATTAGACGACATAAAATCACTAAACGCCTAGGAAGAAACGATGCAGGAGTTCTGGTTCGTCTCTGAGCGTATTTAGAAGTAAATACTTGGAAGATTGAATTTTTCCAGATGTGGAATGCAAGTCAAGTTTCATGACTACCATCAGTTATGACAGAATCCTGTAAAGAAGTAATGTTTGGGTCCAAAAACAGCATTGGTTACTGACCATTACATGTATACTACAAGCCCATAAGACCTAAAGAGAATCATAAGACAGCAATGAAATCACTAAGGGACTACTAAGCAATGATTTAGGACTTCTGGTTCGGCTTTAAACGAACGTAGAATACTTGGGAGAACAAATTTTTCTAAATGACGAATGCAAGTCAAATTTTCTGACATGGGAAAATGGTTAATTTTTACTAAAACTATTACAAACACAAATTGACATCTAAAGTCCCTAATGGAGGCTTCAAAAGAAGTCGTAATTGGGACGACAGACAGGAGTGGTGAACAATCGTTACCTAGATCCTACAAGTCTGTATGACCTAAATGGAACCATAAGAGGACAGTGAAATCATTAAGAGACTAATCCAGGACTTCTGGTACGGCTCTGGACGAACGTAGAAGGAAATACTTGGAAGATTAAAGTTTTTTAAATATGGAGAGTAAGTCAAGTTTTATGACTGCTAACAGTTATCACAGGAATTGTAGGTTCCTGACATGGGAAAAAGGTTTATTTCTGCTTTTGGACCTAATATCCTCCAACATAACCTCCAAATTGCAAGCTATGCATATAATAGTGGTTTTCAGTCTTCTCGAGTATTTGTAATACGTCATCATGCAGTAAATGATAGCGGAATGAATTATGATTTAAACAGAAAGAAAAAATTTTTGAACTTCAAAACAAAACTTTAA
>QOCX01000026.1:221469-232812 GCA_005959815.1 Sarcophaga bullata | reverse complement strand
TTTTTTTTTTTTTTTTTTTTTTTTTTTTTTTTTTTTTTTTTTTGTTTTTTTAACTCATTTAACGTTGATACTTACAGACTGTGATTTATAATACACACGTTTAATGGGTTTAGTTTTTCAAAAATAGGCGTTAATTAATGGCGAAAGAAAATAAAGTGAAATTTTTTTGGATTTTTTTAGAAAAGTTTGTGATAAAAATTATTCTTATTCATTTTAGTTTCATCATACACAAATTAAAAATACCAATTACATTGAAAAACAGAAAATTAAAATAATAATGTTAAGTGATAACAACTAACTTTGAAAATTAAAATAAAAAATTCAATAATTTTTTTGTGGGGCATTAAAAAGGCATAACAACCATATTTCAATACATTATTTGGATACAAATTTCTAAAATACTTCTTGCCATTATGCCTTTTAATCCCCCTGTAATGATTGTCACAACAAAAAAAAAACTTTCAATATTCCTTTTGCAATACTTACAATTTCAGCTAAAGCAGAAATAACTTTGCCCAATGTTGTCAAGGATTTATTAATGTTAGCACCCTCTTTCAAGCGTGTACCCTTGGCACCAGTTGAATCGGCACGTTCCGATCCGGCCAAATCAACTAAACTGATTTTCGATACTTTTTCGGTTACCAAATCGGTCATGGTATCGTGACGACGTTGCGTAAAAAATATTGTAAATACAGCATGAGAACGTGAACTGGTCTCGTTCATGTTGGTAGCCGCAACAGTACGGGCCTTATTACCCTCATCGATAAGATCATGTATATCCTCGTAGCTAGTAACTGCCAACTTGGATAAATCCTCTACATAGGGTCCCAACAATGGATGTTCTCGTACACGTAGATTGCCCTTATTTTTAGGATTCAATAAATCTCGTACACGTTCACAGTAAATTTCCATGTAGGATACTTCCACCTACAAAAAAAAAAAAAGAAAGAAAAATTTAAAATGAAATTAAAACAGCTTGTAAATGCTCCATATTCTGTACAGCGAATTTAAAAAATTTGATGAACAGATCAAATGAGAGTTCAAATGTAAAATTATTATTAAAGTTCGTTGGTCTCTTGTTTCCCTTCCGCATTTTCAAAGGCTTTGAATGTGTGTTTCTAGTTCCTAGAGAAGTTATGGTCAATCACTCACAGTTGACTAGTCGTTTACAGTTAAGTTTTATGAATTCTTAATTTTGAAATTTTCAAAATCATACCACCCCAAAAAGGCATTCGCCACCAATACTCTGATATCGTTTTACTCCTACTATTTTCCCCTAAGTTTATATCAGTTGCTGTTTGCGACTTTTTAATATCAAAAGAGTTTCCCGTTTGATATTTATTTTCCTGATAACTGGGCCGAAGACTGCACCATAACTCTTCGTTCACTAATGGTCGAGTTTACAGGTTTGCATACTCAACTTACACAGTCGTCAAATACAATAAATCAACCAATTTTATGGTGCTAGGTTAAATTAGGTTAGGTTAGGTCAGCGGGTAGCTTGCTTGTCGCTAGTGGTCATAAGGCTAATTGTGTTAGCCAGTGTAAGGTAAATGTTTGGGGGATAACTACAGTCAGGACATTTTTCTTTTAAACAAGGTTCAAAGTCTAACTAGTCTTATTATAATGTCAGAGATGGAATCCATCCCTTAAGCTGGTTTGAAAACAAGGCTTTACTTTCCAACTTTAGATGTCTAAGACAGAAACGTATCGAACAACTGAACACTGAGACTTGTGTTGATTCAAGTTTCTGCACTTTTATATTAGTAAAGCTGTGTGGGACGAATGCAGCAAAGTCCGCGCTTTATTTCGTACAGCCTTCGCCAAACCAGTTTTTGTATTTATATCAGCCTGTTGGTCTTAATTGGAAGCCAGGTTATGTTATTACCGTTTTGTTATAACATAACGATGAGCTGTCAACTTCTACATTGTTTTTCATACACACATCAACACCATGACATTAGCAAGCTCAGTCTGGTCCCAACAGGATTACTTGCTGAAACTTCCATGATGTGGAGAAAACGGAATCGGTGCAATATCTTTTATGAGAGTACCCTGCACTTCATTGGTTTTTTGATGCAAGAACATTTGAAAATCTGGCATGATAGCGAAAGTGTCACTAAATGAACTGGACGGTTTCATCCGATGCTCGGGGTGGTTTATGTTCACCACGAAGGGATCATGAAAAGGGTAAATATCTCACACTGTAAGTGAACTTGCTTGTGACCTGCAATCTACCAGCTCAGCTAAGCTAACCTAAAACAGTTCCTGTACAATAATGCCATTAGGATGTGTTCTGCCTAATTAAAAACATTTTTTTCCAACAATAGTATGTTTCAGGTCTATCAACATGTATAAATTAAGCTCTGATCGTGGATGCCATATTCTCCAAGTTGTTGGTATGAACCTTTATAGGATTTCCCATAAAGCCGACTATCGTTATATCGATGTAAACAAATTTAAAACTTGTGGACCAAATTTTTATGATTTTGTTTTACTCGATATATTGAATTTAATACTGAAATACTAATGAGAAGCTAGGTTGTACGCCTAACTTTAGTGTTATAATGACCAGTTATGTTCGTATGTATGTAATACTTATTCTGATTTTATTTAGGACTTGTAATAATATTATTAGGAATCTTATCCTCATCTGTAGAGATAAAGAAAGCAAGCTAACTTGATTATAAGATAAGCTAGCTAGGAAAAATTTTAATAAACTCTGTGACTTTGAAAATATAAACTAAAATGATGAAATGATTAAAGAAAAGAAAACTTACAGAATATTTTAATTCGTCCGATTCTGTGGAGCGTATACGATTGAATAAATCTTTACAAATCATGGGTATAATACCCTCTTGATTTTGTTCTGGTTTACCCATCATGGTATACGATTTACCAGCACCAGTTTGGCCATAGGCAAATATGCAAACATTATAGCCATCAAAGGAATGTTGTAGCATCTCTTCGCCAATATCTTTGTAAACCATGGCCTGTGTGGAAAAGTCTGAATCCTTGGGCTAAAATTCAAAAAAAAAAACCAAAAAACAACAATTATAATGTGATTGAAAATATGTGGAAATGAATGAAAAATTAAACTTACATTGTGTGACCAATAAGAATAATCGAAATTGAAACGTTTAATAGCCTCACTGGAATTGGGTGGTACTTTGGGATTTGTAATGGCTGGAACAGACCAGTAAATAAAATAATTTGTGATTAAAAATGAAATAAAAATTAATGCACTTACCGGTGGTGGTGCCATCGAACATTTCGATAATACATTTCGATTCTCGGCTGATTTCCCTTGAGTTAAAGGGTCGCACTCGAACCGCCACTTTAACGGACGACATGTTGGCGTGAGGGGAATAAATTTGGCCTAAATTACACTAAAGAAATATAAACCTAAAATGAGAAACAAAAATAAATAAAATTTATTAAAAATTTTTATTAAAATAAAATTAAAAAGACAAAAAAAAAAAAAGGTTGAGAATTTTTTTAATTTTCCATTCTCTATACCATATAACTACCCCGTTATTTAAGCATAAAAAAAATAGTCTCCTTATAACACAATTGTTGCAAGCAAATTAAAAAGGACGTCGAAAGAAAGAAAAATAAATCACAACAACATTTTTATTACACAAGGAGCATATGATCCACTTTTGTGGATGTATTATTATTTCCATTGCGCATATACAGTCCACATTTGAAATCCAATAAGAACAATAAAGAAGCAGAACAGTAGAACAAAAACAATAACAACAATATGACGTTCAATAAAAAAAAACAGTTTTTTTATTCTTGCATGAGTCATAGTATTTTAAAAAAGGCTACCCTCAAACCACTTCAAAGGTAAGAGAGAGAGAGATAGAGGGAGAGAAAAGCTCTTTAGGTTAGAAAAATTTTAAACAAAGAAAATTTTTACAATAAAGTGACTTATAAAATGAAAAAGTTTTTCTTCTTTATGGACAAATAATAGATTTTCATATTTCAAACCGCTTTTTTTGTGAAGCAAGATTGATTTGTCAAGAATAGGGTTTTGTTAAGGTGGGGCTCCTACGTATACCCTATAACATCACGGATTCAAAAACCGATTTCGAAATCATATACCAACCATAACACTTAGAAAACCAAAAATCTTTTCATTTGATAGCTACAAATCCTATTACTTTAACGTGAAGTAGAAAACTTTTGAATTCACCATAGTTTAGTAGGTAGTGTGCAGGCTTATTAGACATCAAAGCCCAGTTCAGACATCTCCAACTAACACTTTTTTGATAGACTGACAGAGCTATCGTTATTGAATTCGCCGTAGTCGCCGTAGGTAGTGTGTTGGCTTATTAAACATGAGGCCTCGGTTGAAAGCCTAGGTCTGACGTCTCTAACAATAACGAAATATCAAAAAAAAAGTATTTCTTTGGCAACGTTCTCTCACCAGATTCCTGGCAAAAACTCTGAGAGTGAAATAAATTTACTAATGAGCCTAGTATTCCTAGCAAGGAATTCTTATCATCAAGTTAGTCTATAAAAACCTCCCGAAATAGTTACGCTTCGAGCATGTCTATAAGGTCTCACACAGTCACGCTGAAACACACCTAATCTGTTATTATTTAAAGCTAGCATTTTGCATGATGCTTCCATCAGTCGTTTTAATCCATCAAACCCTGAGAAAAGCTTTTCCGATCGTCAATCCTGACTGGTATCTTGATGTCAGAGCGAAGCAAAAACACAAATCATTTCTCTTTCTAACGCCACCTACAGTGATTTAATAGTACTTATTAATGACATTTATGTACTGAACACCAGCAAAAATAAAGACATCACGAGGATACCTAATTTATTATTCCATGTTCGAACTTTCCGGAAATAACATTTTAAAATCAAACCAATCTCTCGGTCCCGCTAAAAGCGAATTGTATGGTGAATAAAAATATGCTCATGAGTACAATATCACATAATCACTGTCATCTAGTAGACAGTATATTGGCTTATTAGAAGCGAGCCTGTGGTTAAACCCCTGGCATATCAAATATATTTCATAGGCGGCTTCCGCTCAACTGTCTTCTGGCAAAACCTATGAGTGCGAAATAAAATTGTTATGAAAAGCTTTCTCAAATCTGTCACTGCAATTTGACGATTAAAATGTAGACCCCTCCGGTCATTGATAAAATTTACACATACAATATGGATGGTGTGAGAAGCTAGGTTATAATCTTGATTAAAGAGTTGTAACAATCAATTGAATAAGTAATGCTCGAGTATTCCTGAATTAGCTTAAGAAAACTTAGTTTTAAAATCCAACAAATCTATTGAACTTTTGTATCTACTGAACCTTGGACCTAGAACTTCCCTGCCAACTCTATTTAAAGAAGGTATGACTTGTTCTTATACAGGAACCATATATACCATGGTCCTCAAAGGGATTCTAAAACGTAACAACTAGATTCGCGAAACGAACAGACTGACTTTAGAGCGATCTTTTTAAAGCGCATTATAAGTGAAGAGACAGTTCAAAAGCTGCTTATAAATTTATGGGCCAGCTGATTCATTGGAATCGAACTTTTTTAAGAACGATAAAAATCGTAATGAAGCAAGATGCCATGTGATGAATTGAACTTAGTTTACATATGATCTTGATAAAACTGTATCCCATGCCACACAGTACACGATATCATGAAGACATTGTGAAAAAAGTTCAATGAGAACTTAACCTCACAATATAACTTCACTGGACGGACTATTTTCTGTGTTGATATGTGAAGTGTTAGAGACAGGCCAGCTTCAAATTCCAGCCCTAAACCGTTATGGGTATGCCAAAATCGCAGCTCATGAATGAACCACCACCTACAGCGTAACCATTTGGTAAAATGTTTACATGAAATAATCTTTAAAAGTATGTGGTCACCATAGTCACCATAGGTTCAAATCCCAAGTCAGATATTTTGAACAAAACAAAGTATTAAAAAATATGTCTTCGGCGACTGCTTCTCAGCAGATTTCTGGCAAAAAATCTGCGCGCAAATAACTTTGTCATGAAAAGTTTGTTCAAAATCTATCGTTCGGGGTTGCCCGTAAGCTGTCGGTCCCGCCAGGCATTAATTTATCGTTACAAATAAGAATTTCATGGCCTTTGGAGAATTTCCAATGAAATCTAATCACTTGGAGTATCATCCTTTATCTCTGGCAACACAACATTGTGCCACCAACATAGTGAGTAGATTTTAAATATTTTCAATGAGAGATATTTGTGATGAGAATTACTTTCTAAATGAAGTCAAATAAAATTATTTGTTTACCTTTAACTTCTTCGGTGTTTGTAATAAAAATCCAAAGGATTAATCCTTTTCTTTTATATCAAAGTCATTTGTCTATGTTCCTTTTTTTAATTTCGTATTTATTTTCTGTATGAGAACTTATTTTCTTTTATTTTGCCGGAAATAATTTTTTAAATTTTCCTTTGGCTTAAATTTAATAACAGTGATCAGTAATTATTTAACAACAATTTATTTTTATTTTTTTTTATCAAATATTTTTTATTAAACTAAACGTAGATTTATGAATTTTATAATCATGATTAACAAAAATTTTAAAAAAAAGTTTATTAAACATGCATAATAAGAGAATATGAATCACAAAATACTGTAAATTATACAAGGCGAAGCAAAAGTAATGTCACAAGGGTAATTGACTGCCTTCGAATAGGGAAAGTAAACGCTTTTTGTGTATTTCAAACGGTTTGATGATTTTCTTCTTTAACGAGAACTGTCAAAATTTGGTAAAAGAAAGAAGAGGAGCTCCTTGAGATTTGGCAATTCGTACAGCCAGATTAAATCGTCATTTTATACAGATCGTTTAAATATACCAAAAATTATTCGTACATATATACATACAGTCAAAGAAAAAAGTCTACATACATCACTGTATGTATTTCCTATTTCCCGCTGGTTTTTTTCCAATTTGAAAAAGATGTGATAGCGTTGTCAAAGGCATTAACAATTAAGAAACGAATTTGAAAAAAATTTAGCGTAGAAATTATTGGGAAAAATATATAAAAATTAGCATTAAAAATGTCTACATGTAGTGGTCTTCATACAATAGTGTATGTAGACTTTTTTCTTTGACTGTACGTAACTGGTCATTACAACCCTTCCATCTGGATGACAACCTTGCTTCTCACAACACATATGTATGTTGTGCGTGTTAATTTTATACACGAGTGGTGGGTGCCTACAGTTTACAGTCGCCTCCGAACGACAGATTTTTTTAAAAACTTTTCATAGCAATTTTATTTACCCTCAGTGGTTTTGCCAGAAATCTGCTGAGAGGAAGTCGCCAAAGAAATATTTTTTCATGTTGTCGTTTTGATGTCTGACCCGGGGGATTCGAACTCTGGCCTTTCGTCTAATAAGTCAACGCACTACCTACTAGACTACGGCGACTATAGATAATGTTGGGCTATTTCGAAGATATATGTTGGCCTATTTCGTTTTGTTGGTAATGTCTGAGACTTAGGGTTTGAACCGTGTACTCACGTCCACGTATCTACTAGACTACGGCGACATCAAACATTGTTCAGATGGTATCAAGTTCAGTATATCGAGATTGTTCCGGCAACGGAAGTAACAAGAGCTTTTTTGACTTGTGGCACAAAATTCAATAAGGTTCCTATGCGGTAAGGCTGCTATTCCCAATATGATTATTGTTGAAGATGTTTGGATAAGAAGAGTAGCAAACCGGCAGCTAACTTTCTGTGTGAATATCGTGCTTTATTTGGCAACTAAACGGGTGGTTTTCTATTAGGTAAGGTGAGGTTAGGTTAAGTTAGGTTGGTGTATTTGCTTTGAAAACAAAGCTCACTTAAGCATGTATAGCAGCCCGTTATGATGCCTCAGGTAAGCGCAGTGCCTGCCAAAATTCCGTCAGCGCAGAGGCTGCACTAATACTATCTAATCTAGTTGTTTACCAAGTAAATTACATGAAAAGTATGTGGACTTAGGTTAGAAAGTTGCCGTAGTCTAGTAGGTAGTGTGTTGACTTATTAGACACGAGGCTTGGATTCAAACACCAGGTCAGACGTCTACAACAAAACGGCGACTTCCTTTCAGCAGATTTCTGAAAAAAACTCTGAGAATAAATCAAATAAAATTGCAATGAAAAAGTTTCATAAAAATCTGTCGTTTAGGGTCGACTTTAAACTATAGGTCCAGCCGCTTATGCATAAAATTAATACACATAAGATAAGTAGCGTGAGAAACTAGGTTGAATCATAACTGAAGGGTTATAATGACCAATTAAGTGTATTTGGATGTACGTATTTGTTGTGGCTCACACGTAGACGGCATCATAGGTTTTTATTTCTTTCGACATGAGTAGGGGCCGACCGCCTACGGTGCATGAAGAGCGCTGGCTAAGTTTTTGTTTCGCAAATTTAATCAGCTACACATTTGGTTCAAACAAGACAATGTAACTTGTCATACAATGAGCTTAACAAACGATTTATTGTTTATTGCAAAATCCATTTGATAACAACTTCCATTCCAGAAGTTACCATATTCACTGGCCTTCTCGTTTCTGGGAATAGTTTTTATTTTTTACATTTTTTTTCACATGATTTCTAGCGACCCCCAATATTTTAAATATTTTTTGGTTGCCTTATGTTTACTTATGTTAAAGGAAAACTAAAAATAATTGAAGATCTTTTCTTAAGGATAAAAAATAAATCACAAGACCACACATTAATTAAATGAGTCGTTACAAATAATAATTTCCATAATCACAACTCCCCAAGGGCTATCATTATGAAGAAATGATGAAGAAGAAGAAGAAGAAGTCAATAAAAGAAATCAAAAACCAAAATGGAAAACTACTTTCTGAACGAACATATGATTTAATTTGATTACATTCGATTTGTATTAGTTATAGAGAGTGGGGGAGAGAGGGAAAGAGAGAGAGAGAGACAGAGAAAACAAAAACAATAATAGAAAAATTATAAGATTATCCATCTCTGTTATCATATTATGTTTGTATCCTTTCTTTTTGTCTTTCTTTCCTTTCTTTTCCTTTAGCTGACGTATTATTATTGTTACGTTTGAAAATTGTTTTGAGAGAGATACTTAACGAATGGATGCCATATTGTACCATCATACCTATACTCCAGCGTATTATCCTTTGTTTCCATTATCTTGACCTTTATTAATAAATTTTCATGTTATCTCTCCGATATACGAAACATAACAACAATGCTTATTGCTTTACACAATTTTACTCTCTCTCTCTCTTTTCCAGAGAGTCGTCGTTTACGAACAACGAGACGTAGATGTCTACATGCTTGTTAGAAGAAGAAGAAAAAAAGTACACCTAATTGGAGAAAATTGAAAACTGACAAGTCTACACTCATAATGGCAGTCAGAAAAAAGGACTTTTAAAAAAAAAAAAAAAAATTATTGAACTAAACAGTACTCCTACACATAAGTTTAAGGGATACAAAAGAAATGAGAAGGAGAACTGAAGAACAAAGAAAATATTTATAAAATTATGCAGCATATTTGAAGGGATTTAATCGAGGATTTTCTAATTTTAATTGAAAGATGAACGTAGATGAGTGATTTAGAAGGATTTATAAAAATCTGTCGAGTATTTTAAGGGATTTGCCAGGTTCTTTTCAAAAATATTAAAAGATTATAAGATTTTTAAACGCATAGGCTTTGAAAAATCGGAAAATAACAGCGAAAAATTTGTAAAAGTTAAGGAAATATTTAATTGGGGCCGTAGATGATTGCATGTGTAAATGATTGCGGAAATAATCCACGCAGTTATGCCGCCGCAGTAGGACATATCCCTTGACCTCCGCACTTTTGTCAATCCAATATTCGGCTTGCGGCTTTCTCGTGTTATCTTTCAGGGCTGCAGGGCCCTGTACACAAGGGTCTTCACATATACTTATAAAAACAGTCTTTTTTCCCCCTCACCACTTCTCTTCGGAGCATATCTTTTCCACAAAGTATTTCCATCTTATCCTGTTACATGCACACACAATTGGTCTTTACAACCCTTCAGTCAGGATTACGACCTAGCTTCTTACACAACTTACGTTGTGTGTGATAACTTTATAAATGAGTGGCGGGATATATATTTTAAAGTCGCCTTGGCACGACAGGTCTTTGAGAAACTTTTCAATCCAAAAATTTTCATATTTTTTTCCATAAACCTGGCTGGATCATTAATTCTCCAATAAATATTTTCCATTTTTCTTTTTTTTGTTATGCGTTCCATGGTGTTTGAAACGTCCATTAATCAACACACTATCTACTATGACTACGTCCTGAATAGGTGCATAGCCAAGATCCTCCAAATTTTTATCATCTTTGCATTTCAGCGATCCTCTTTCTCTCTGTATCTCTCTCTCTCTTATATATAATATCTATTACTTCTTTTATCTTCTATCTCAATGCTACATACTTTACAAACTCACAAAACTTATTCTTTTATCTCCATTACCCTTTAATCATATGCCTTCCACAAATCAATTTCCATCTTATCCTTTTCTCTATCATATTTTTTCTCCCATGAAAATACCTCTTTCCTTTTCGTGTGCCAAAGGCTGTTGCCATAAGTTCGAATTAGTTGTTATTCTGTTTTGTTACTGTATCCTTAATCTTTTTGTTGTTCCAGCAGTAGATTGGTCTGCTATAGCAGGTTCTAGGATAATAGCGCTGCCTATCTTAGCCTTAGGAGTTGGCTAAGAACAACGCCCTCCAAATATGTGCACTGTAGTGGTGAAGAACCTAGCTAATCATTGATTCCTACCTTTTTTCATCAGCTAGGCCTAGTGTTGTTAAATCGCATGATCTTAACGACCTAAACGTGAGATTAGAAAAACTTGCATTTCAATAGGTTCATGGTAAGGCGTACCATGTGTCATAAGGCATCTTTCGACAGTTGGTGTGAAGTAGCTCCTAGCCGCTGTGGCGAGTGGGGATTTTCATGTCTTGCCTGGGTTATTCTGATTGGGATTAAGAAATGGGTCAATAGTTATTCAGAAGATATGCCGATCACATACATAGGGTTTCTACATTCGAAAAAATCTGGATGGGGTTTTTCATGTAATGGGTACGTAGTTACTGGTTAATAACAAAATAGATAACCATTTTGGAATAATTAATCGTTTAAATGTGACCACTACTTTCTGTCTCTTTTATTTCCACAAATTTTTATGACATTTTTTATTGCTTCATTTTAGTCAGTTTGTTAGAAGGCAAAATGAGTCACTTCAAAATGAAAGCATTTACCATCAAATTCTCTAAAATTCTCTCCTAGGAAGCTTGGTTAACAAAAAATTAGAGC
>QOCX01000026.1:132429-204117 GCA_005959815.1 Sarcophaga bullata | reverse complement strand
AGATATCCCACTATATATGAATTGTAGTCTAAGGTGTCCCTAATAAAACTCAATAAGTGGTATGTTTCAAATAATTTTGGAACTTGAGATAACGGACCTGAAAAATTCACTATATTAACATACTATGGAGTCTGGGTAGGACTCTTCACCTAATGTGTGAAGATAAATTCGAATTTAAAAACCAAAGACACAAACCCACATTTTTAACAGCGTCACTTTTTGCCTTTAACACAGCAGAATTTTCTATTAACAGAGCACTGTTAACAATTAACAGAATGAATCTGAAGAAGCCTAAAGATTTAGGAGCTATTTATAGGATATATACAAGGATGTATACAAGGAGTGTCAGTCCACATCCAAACGAAGGCTTCAAAGTCTATTAATACAACCTGGACAGAATAGTTTCCTGTAAACAGATATTTATCAAAAAAGTATAGAAGTGCAGACATGCGGGGGGTCTACTTTAAAATGCTGACGGTGGTATATCTGAACTAATCGCAGAGCTAGAGAAAACTAAAACAATTTTTTTAAAGAAATTTTTGTAGGGGTCCGGGGGTCAGTTCTCAACAATATGAGCCAGAAAGTCTTGCTTATTTTATGGATTATTGGACCTTTGCGTTAACATAATGAATGCATTTGAATTGTTTTTGGACAAGCAGGTCTTCTGGCTGAAATCCTCCAAAAAATTTATATAACACAAGTGAAGTCACCGTAGTAGGTAGTGTGTTGGCTTATCAGATGTGAGTCCGTTCTGGCCCAAACATCTTGAACAAAAAAAAACAAAGAAAAATATTTCCACGACGACTTCCCCTCAGCAGTATTCGGGCAAAAAATCTAAGAGTAATACAAAATTGCTATTAAAGTTTCTCAAGTCAGTCGTTCAGAGTCGACATTAAACTGTTGGTCCCGTCTCTCTTGGATAACGTTATCACACACAACATGAATGGTTTAAGAAGCTGGGTTGTAATCCTAACTGAGGGGTTATAATGAACAACAACTATTCCAGTAGCGAACTGAGCATTCTTTTTCAACATTTTATTCATCAACGTATTCATTAGTTGTTGAATGTGTTCACAGCGAAATTTATAATTCTTGGCTTTCTTAGAAAAACAAGTACAATTAAAAAACTAGCTAAACCACTACTACCAAAAAATTCCATTGTGTATGAAGATAAATTCGAATTTGAATATCCAAGACGCAAACCATAAATTTTAACAGAACCATATTTGGCGATAACATAACAAAATTTGCCCTTAACAGAAAAACTGTTAGCTGTTGAACAGTATCCATCTGAACAATCCAATTGTTTGGAGCTAATTATGGATACTATCCAGAGTCGTATGATAGCCGCGATGGAGCGCATATTAGAAGGAAGGTTCCAAGGCTTGTTAATTGGTATTGAGAAAATTACCTTTGAAACTATCAAGTTTTTGCTTGAAAATTTTCTAGAAGATCAGTGGGCATTTTGGAACATATGGAAAAATAGTACACCTACCCATCCAGTCTAGTCCAAAATCGTGGTTGTGGGTTAGCTGGAATAATTTTGGCACTTGATAAAATTAACCCCACCAACCATCCCTGCAATAATTGCAAAGTAGAAGACTAATCTACTTATTGCCATTGAAAAAGGCAAAAAATTGGCCCTGCTAAAAGTGTGGTTCTGCGTCTTTGGTTTTTAAATTCGAATTTATCTTCAAAATTCTATTGTGGCAAAAATTCTAAGGCGAATATAAAATACCTTGGTTATGAGTATGCATTTATTGCATTAGCTAACAGTCGTTTAGTAGAAAACCCTTTATGGGTCCCCCTGGTCTCCTTCAGACCTTTCTCACCGATATGGCATTGTAAACATTTTAAATGTTTTGAAATGTTTTTCAATAAAATTTAATTTCTCAACTTTTTAAATGTCAGAGAGAGAAAATCCAATGCATATTCAAGGTTAAAAGTTATAATGGAACTACTTTCCCAATAACATCTCATAGTAATAGCCATGGCATCAACTTAAATCCCCCCGTATTTATAAGTTTAATAGGATAATTAAATTGTATCCCTTTCACGACCCCTTTCTTGCTACGCCCTTGCATTCTAATTGCCGTTTTCGATTTGTTGTGTATACCACAACGATTCTTTACAGGCTCACACATGCCACAGATACACTCAACTGTTGTTGCTCTTGCTGCTGTGTGCAGCCATTATTGTTGCTGTCATTTTTTTTCTATTCTATTATCCTTGTGTAGGCGTTTCCATTTCTATTTCTATATAAAAAAAAACCGAGTACGAGTATATTGTGAAATTAATAAAAAAAATGAAACACACTTCATTTATTTGCGGCATTTGTCATAAAAAAAAACGAATAAAAAAAAAGTAAAAGTTTACACTCAGAATCCGAGCACTTAAGATGGGTAAACTTTAAAGAGATTCAGCAAAACTTTAATGATTTTTTTATCGGAAACCTTAAAGGATGTTTAGATTTAATCAAGCTAATAAAAAATACCAAATGAGGTCGTCGATTTCGTTAAGTAGATGTGGGCAGCCTCGGACTCGGTTAGACAAGCGCAAAAAATCTGACTAAAGCCACGATAAGTCTACTTAAATACCAGAGCGCAGGCTCGGTATGGTTGCCGGCGGGTCATTACGGGGCATTGCTTTATGGGTACCAATGCAGGGCGCATTGATCTTGGCAGAAAGGCATGCTCGGCATGGTTGTCAGGGTCATTATGAGTACGCATGCAAGACGTACCTGGACGCCTTGCGAATGATTTCTGTAAAAGCTGCAGAGATGAGAAAGAAGAGGAGAGTACAGATGGGCAGCCCCGGAGTAGGGTAGAATGGAGCAATACTCTGGCCAAAGCCAGGATAATGGGCGCACGATAGATCTGCGCTTAAATTCTAGAGAGGCATGCTCGGCATGGCTGTCAGGGTCATTAGGAGTACGCATACGGGCGCATTGGTCTTGGAAACCATGCTAATGATTTCTGCAGAAGCTGCCAAGATAAGAAAGAAGTGGAAACTGTCCTTCGCCTACTGAATACATGTCCAGTATTTTCTGTTTAATAACGTAGACAGTGGGTATTTTATTAGCTTATTAGGCTAGAGCCGCTAAATCAAAACGAAATATGATGGTGTGGTTGACGTCGAGAAGGATAAAATTAACGCAAAAACGGCCACTTATGTTGACCGTAAAATTGACGCTCGAACATATTTATTCTTTACAAATTTAATTTCAACAATTTGGAAGGCTTGAACAAGGCTAGGAACAGATCCGAGCCGAACTATTATTAGGGTATGTTGCGATGAGGAGCAGTTGGAGACTATCGAGCACCTCCTCTGTAACTGTATAGCCTTTAGAAGGTTAAGGTTAAACACTCTTAGCAAAGGCTTCTTTGAAGATTTGAATTCTATGTCGAGGCATCTTTGAAGGTTTGAATTCTGTATCAAGAGCCGACATCAAGGCTCTCCATAGATTCGTTATTAGTTTAAGTTGGTTGAGAAGTACTAGGGCTTCAATAGTGTAGTCGCGCTCTCTTGTGTGTTTGTGTTGGTCTGTGTAATTCCTCCGCTTCCTCATTATACCTTTCCTACTTCCTCTCCTCTTTCCCTATCTTCTCGATTATCCTCTCCCTTTAGAACGTTGTACAATGGGTCAACTGGACTTCCGGCTACTGTACTTGTCTCATTTGGCAACTACACGTTTTTTAATCTAACCTAACCTTACTAAATGGAAATGTAAACACAATTTGACTTTCTTACCTGGTAAACAATAGTTATCGATATCAACAGCTATAGGGAAGAGATCAATCCAAAGAAGCAACATATTTGCTGTTTTAACGAGTTTCCTAGCTTCTATCTTTCGCATACAACATTTAATTTTTTTTTTTCTGGAATATTGTCTAATACTGCAGTAAGGGCCTCTGATATAAATCAATAGAAAAATCTTAATAAACCCTCGTGGTAATTGATATTTTTCCCTTCCTTAGTTTAATTTTATTTCGTTAGAAGAAAAGATTTGTTATTGCCATGCAATATGAAAAATAATACATCCCTCCTACGCTAAATCCCAATGTCTGACAATTGTCTTCTCTCTTTCTCTCTGTATATATGTATGTGTGTACGTATGTATGAATGAATATTTAAGTTTGCGTAGTATTTGCTTTTATCGATAACAAATATTGGTAATTTAAGCTTTTATCTTTAATTTTACTATGACGTAAAATCATTTATGTTGTTTATGTTGTTGTTGTTGTTGTTATTCCCTTGTTGTTATCGATTTTTCTTTTCTTATTTTTATATAATATGGTTATTGCGGATATAATTAACCCTCAAAGGTAACCGTAGAATTTCAAAATGACAATGAATTTCCATTATGATTGCAATTAAATGAATTGGTTTGAAAAAATGAGCAATAAGGAAATGAACAAGGAAAATGTGAGGTTATGAAGTATTTTTAACGCCCATTTTACATTACGCCCATTAGAGGCGTGGTCTCTACACCATATTTATGAAAAATGTACCACAAACTATTCAAATAAATTCTCCGTAGTCTAGTAGGTAGTGTATTGGCTTATTGGACATGATGCCTAGGTTCAAATCCCAGTTCAGATATCTCCAACAAAACAAAATATGAAAACAATTATTCTTTTGGCACCTGCCTCTCAGTAGATTTCAGGCAAAAACTCTGACAGTAAATAAAATCGTCATGAAAAAGTTTCTCAAAAATATGTTTGTGGGTCCCGCCACTTATGTATTAAATTAACACAAGCAACATGGGGTGCTTGTGCACCCTATTTGATGGAAAAACCTTGGTCAGTACAGGGACTGCGTTCATCTGTAGTGTCACAATGGGCCACTAAACGTGCTCAAGCGAGCTTTTGGTATCTAAGCTAACACTCCAACCTACCTAGCACGGGGTGGTGTGTGAAGCTAGGTCGTAATCTTGACTGAAGAATTGTTATAAAATCTAAATCCCATAGAACTCTGCTACTAATATTACACAACGCTATTAGTAACCTAAAGGAAATCTATTAATTAACATGGTTTTTGTCTAGGATAATAGATTTCAAAAACTGTCACCATAAAACATTTCTTTTAGAAGCCATTTTAAGAGACAATAAGTGTTCGTTGTGTCCATCGTTAAAGTAAGTAACGTTTTAAGGTTTAAAAATTGTTCACAATATTTTCCATTGTTGGAGATAGTGGAGGATGGCAGGATGTCGTTGTACATTGGCGTTATGAAATGTTTATCATGAGGAATTTTAATAAAACTCGCTGTATTGCTTTTGCTTTTGATAATTTTTCTTAAATGACATTTTTCTGACATTTCACTCGTTTGTAAATGTCAAACGTAGATACGTTTTATTAAGCCCAGTATTATAAATTTTTCAAAATTCTGAGAATTTTTAAATTGACAAAGAAATTGTTAAAAAAAAATCTCAATTCTTTGGATTACAATTTTTGGAATTGAAATAAGATGCTTTCGCTAGATTAGGTTCACTTTCTAAGGGCGATTTGATAGTTTGTCCTGAACCCTTAATCAACCGGCTTTAAGGCATCATCACTGGAAATTTTCTAAACTCTCAAAACTATTTCAGGTTTCCGACTACCACGGACTACCATTTGCATATAATCGAGCAGGCGTACTATTGAGCATAAGTTTCAAAATGGCCACTGATCTTCTAGAGAATTTTCTATCAAAAAATTTATATTTTCAAAGCCAATTTTCACAATACCCTATCACTTAGTATGTAACTATGTTGCTGATTATAGAGGCCTTATAACCTTCCTTTGAGTATGACATGGTACTCAGAGACCTAGTATATGCCCTAAACTTAGATCCTAAGCAAGTGGGCTTATTCAGATGGATATTTTGGATGTTATTTTATTTTCGTCTCAGAATTTTTGCTACAATAGAATTTTGAAGATAAATTCGAATTTAAAAACCAAAGACGCAAACCCACACTTTTTGCAGCGCCAATTTTTTGCCTTTTTCAATGGCAATAAGTAGATTAGTCTTCTACTTTGTAATTATTGCAGGGATGGTTGGTGGGGTTAATTTTCTCAAGTCCCAAAATTATTCCAGCAATGCCACAACCACGATTTTGGACTAGACTGGACGGGTAGGTGTACTATTTCCCTTATGTTCCAAAATGGCCACTGATCTTCTAGAAAATTTTCAGGCAGTTGTTTCAAAGATAATTTCAAAGATAATTTCTCAGTGCCAATTTAGAAGCCTTGGAACTTCCTTCAAATATGGTATAGTACGCTGGTTTGCGTCTTGGATTTTCAAATTCGATTTTATCTTCACACCCTTGAGAAACTTTTCTTTATTCACAGAGTTTGCCAAAAGATTGCTGAGAGGAGTCGCTGAAGGTAGAAATATAAAAACTGCCACGAAAAGTTTCTCAAAAATCTAACGTTTAGGAGTGGATTTTAAACTGTAGCTCCTGTCACTCATGGATAAAATTAACACACACAATATAAATGCTGTGAGAAGCTAGGTCGTAAACGTGAATGAAAGGTTGTAATGACCGAGTATTACTCGAACATTTGCTTCACTATATACTGACAATGATATCCTAAACAACATGGCATTAGAGCCATTGCAGACATACAGAACGGCTCCAATCCTAGCCACGGCTCTTCTAGAGCCACGCATAATCAATCTATTTGGGAAATTAATTTGGCGTCCAGACTGCCGTGTCAAAGGACGGCAAAGTTCTAACTTTGGCACCATATCGTACCCAATAACTTGTATTTCTTGAATGGTAACCTAGAAAATCAAATCAAGATCGTAATCTAAGTTACCCAAAAAATTTAACGTTCGAAGTCTATTTTAAATTATAGATATCGCCACTCACTGGTAAAATTAACACTTGCAACGTGGGTAGTGTAAGAAAACTAGGTCGTAGTCAAACTTTCTCAAAAATCTAATATTCGGAGTCGGCTTTAAATTCTTGGCCCTGCCATTCATGGATAAATCAACACAAACAACACAAGTGGTGTGATGAACTAGGTTGTAATCTAAGTAGATATTGCCACTCATGAGTAAAATTAACACTTGCAATATTGAGCGGTGTGAGAAACTAGGTCGTAATATAGTGTTTGTTGAAAACAATTTCATTCTGATGTTGGAAATTTTAATTTCTGTTATTTTGAGGAACTTCTAACACAATTATACGATGAGTTCTCAGAATTACAACCCCTTCTTGTGCGGTTTACGCGATCTACCTTAACATAAATTTTATTAAACGCTTTATTGTTGGATTTTAATTTGTATGAAGAAGACGTAAGACGCAGAAATAATTTATAAAAAACCATAATAAAATTAAAACAACAAAACCCTCTTATTATTCTTACCACAACAGAACAGAACAGAATGGAAAACAAAAGAAAGAAATAAAAATTAAATCTGCACTATAAACACCAAAAGGAAACCTCTAAAACGAGGCAACACACTCGTAGCATTATTGCACACACACACAATAAAAATAAAAATAAAAAATTCCCCCAAAAGCATACAAAAAAAAAAAAAAGCGAATACTTGCAACAAAGTTCTACTATTGGGGTAACAAACAAACAAATAGAAATGAAAGAAAAGAAAAAAAACATAAAAAAATGATTCATTAAAGAATAAAACAAAAAAAGAAACAGAAACAGAAAACAAAAAACCAAAAAAAAAAAAAACAAAAGAAATAAACAAATATGGGTTGCCGTAAACAACATAGTCATACTGACTGATATGAGTACCCAACAATACGAGTATATAGCAACCATATAGACTACGGCGTAAAGAAGTGAAAAAATGGCACACAACTATGGTAAAAGGAGTAGAAAAATATAAAACAAAAGCCCAGCAAAATAACAAAAAAAAAAAACGTAAAAACACATGCATTTCTCTCTAAGGCATACAAATTTTTCATTATTTTTTTTGAAAAAAAAAAATAAAAAAAAAATAAAAAAGAAAATCTAGATACTCGTGCACAACTGAATAACTGCTCTGGATACAGAGGCACACACTCTCTTGCACACAGCAATAATAATAACAACAACAACAACAACAACAACCAAAAGTATCTCATAATTATAAGGATTTGAATGGCAAAATAGAAAAATTATGCATTTGTAAACACTCATAGACGCCATATTCATTAGGGTGGCATCCCTTCATACGAAACGAACTAATTTCACTCAAAGAAGAAAAATTATCTTTTGCAATTAGTGCAGCGCTTTCATAATGGTGAACAACTCGAACTTTATGCATATTACCGCAAACTTATTTCTTCCTTGCCTTCTTGAGTATCACGGGAGTGAGTTGTGCTTAGGCTGCTCTTGATACTATGCTCTGCCAGACTCCGCTTGATTTGTAAGACAAGCAGTGTGCCATACGTCTGAAGGAATCGGGCTGCTGGGAAACAGCGTTCGATAGGAGACTCTGGAATTCTGTACGTTGTCTTTCCTGGTGGGAGGAACTGACCTTTGGAAAAAGCCGCCGACTATATTGTGCATTAGGCTATGTTCCTGCCTGGTTTGAGTATACTGATAGCGGATAGAGCACTATGGAACGGGGACAGAGAGTTATACCCACCTTCACAGATGGATGAACGATAAGTGAAAGCACAGTTGCTGGGATTTTCTGTAAGGATATCGGTCGTGAACATCACTTTTAAGTTAAAGGATGACTGAAGCGTGTTTCAGGCAGAGATTTTTGCTTGATCTTGAAGCCTATTGAGGCCATAACTAGTAGGTCTACTTCAGATTCTGAATCTTATATGATATTCGTTGACAGTCATGCTGCCCTAAGGGACATTGCATTGGTCTGGTATGCGATACGGCTTGTTCATGAATGTAAAGAGTCCTAAAGAGTCCTTTGGACCACAATGAATCCGTGTATGCTTGGTTCCGTCTATATAATGAGAAGGCGGATGCTCTCGCTTGATTAGGTTCACTTTCTGAAGTTGATTTGAGAGTTGATTTTAATCCCCCCCAATATGCCACTTCTAAGGCCTAATCACTGGATGGGTCAGGGGGGGAAGAGCAGAGGCGTTGGAAGGAAGGATCAAGATGTTATGTGTCTACTGTGACCGGGATAGAACAGGTCTACTGCTGGGATTTGATAAGGCCAGCCTGATGTTAATTATTGGTTTCATTACAGGGCACTGCGAGTTTAGATCGCTGACAAGGATCTGGAACAGATGCCAGCCGGACTATTGCAGGCAGGGCATGTTGCGATGAGGAGAAGGGGGGGAAACTATTGAACACCTACTCTGCAACTATCCAGTCCTTAGTAGGTTGAGGTTGAGGTCCAGCTCTTAGTAGGTTGAGGTTGAGGTGAGGTGATGTTAAGGTAGGTTCGAGGTTGATGGTTGAGGTGGGGTTAAGGTTAAGGTTCATAAATAGGTTGTGCTAGTTGAGAAGTGCCAGAGCATCAATTTTGTAATTGCGCTGTCTTGTGTGTTTATGGTCCATCTTTTTCTTCCGACTCTTATATACTCTCTTTCCTACCTCTTCTCCTTTGCCAACACCCCTATCTCCTTGACTATCTTCTTTTTCTCTTCTTTCCTCTCGTTTTTTGTCTCTCTTCTGTCTCTGGGTTCTCAAACCTAACCTAACCTAAACTAAAGAAATTTAGGTTATAAACACAGATTTTTAAGTTCAAATTGTAAGAAAAAGAGTGCCACCCTAGTGTACATTATCTGTCACATTGCTACACAAGCGTTTATAAGAAAAATATCGATAGTACTGGCAATACTAGTAGTCATGTGTACTATAAAACAGGCAAACAGGCTAACTGTCAGCAGGATTATTGTGGAAACGAAATGAAACAAAATGTAGTTACTGCCACTATGCGACACCCCATTTTAACTGAGTTGCGGTTTAGAACATTGTTATGCCTGATTGGGTACAAAAGGAGTTGACTGGGTGTCTGTGTGATGGCATGAAAACAAATACCCAGTGGTGGAGAGTGGTTAAGGAAAAAAAAAACTATTTTTTATAGGACTTCTTGGCACCAAATGAACGAAATAAATATTCGCTAGAAATGCAATGCTAATAACACACATCCATTCATGGTATTAAGGGATTCTCTCTCTTACTACTGAGCTGAGCGAGATATTCTATTTAAAATTAAAAGCTAGAGATACCAATACCAGACTCTATCAGTTGTTTTAACATTCTTATTATCCCAGCAGGCTTCTGTTACAATAGGAAACTCTACTTATTAGAGAAAATACAGTGAACTCTCGAAAACGTCAATATCCAGAAACATGGATATTTCAGAAACATGAACACTTTGTTGTGACATGAATGACGAGGATTTGTCAGAGAAATTTCGGATTATCCAAAGGCAACTGTTATATGGCTTTCGGGACATATGGAATTGGAATTGTTGGAATTTGCATTACTAACGAGCTGGCCAGGACCGTTGTAAAGCTTGCAATCTCCGACATGTTATAGGGTGTAGGTGGTATTCCGATTGCCTCAGTTAGTTTGGATATTGTTCACTCATGTTAAGAGAAGGTTCAAACTCGCTGGCGGGACACGTAGGAGCACCGACTCACTTTTGTCCTTAAACCCCAAGACTGTGTGCACAATGGCGATTCTTACAGGCCACTGTCCTCTTGTTAGGCATGCCGAAAGACTTGTCATTCCGACGAATGATTCGGCAGGAGCTGTAGGTCACAATCGACCAAAAACAACAATGTATTAAGGATTTTAAGCTACGTTTGAAGCTATTCTACCCTAATAAACATGAATTTATAAGTCGAAATGCGACAATGGCGACAAGCTGTTTCTAAAATATCAAAGGATGTGCCCAAGCTTAGTTCAAAATGTTAACGCTTGAACTCACAATCGACCAAAAACAACTATGAATTGATATTCTGAGCAATGTTTGAAGCTAATACGCCATAATAAACACAAGACAAATTATACGTCGATAGGTGACTAGGTTGAAGTCGCCGTGGTTTAGTAGGTAGTGCGTTAGCTTTTTAGACATGAGGCCAGGGTTAAACTCAGGTCAGACATCTCCAACAACACGAAATATGAAAAAATATTTCTTAGGTGACTTCCCCTCTCAGCAAATTTCTGGAAAAAAACTGTGTGAATAAAAGTTTCTGAAAAATTTGTAGTTCGGACTTGATTTTAAACTGTAGGTCCAGCCACTCATGTACAAAATTTACACACACACACATGGGGTGGTGTGAGAAACTATGGTGTAGTCCTAACTGAAGTGTTGTGAAGCCTAACTTACTAGATTTCTTTTTAAATATCGAAACACGCAAAAGAAAATGATACTGAATGGGACACGCACTTTGAAAAACTAAAGAAGGAAAGCTTTTGAACACAATTCTTTCACAAAAAAAGTATTGAACAATGGAACGTCCTTTGTTGGAAGTTGCCCTAGTCTAGTAGGTAGTGTGTTAGCTTATTAGATGTGAGGTCACAGTTCAATCCCCGAAAAACTAAAGAAGACACTCTTTTGAACCTAAGGCTTTCACAAAATAGGATTGAACTTAAAGTAGCAGGTCTAATATAAGGATGGAACGTCCTTTGCTATGATCATCCGCATCTTACAGGTAAGTCTGATACTGTTTTACAATTCCCAGAAAAAAAGTGAAACAAAACATTGAACGAAATCCATACAAAATACCGAAAAACTATCAGAAACTCTTAAAAAAATTGAATTTAAAGTTAAACTTTAAAGTTAAACTTTAAAGTTAAACTTTAAAGCCGTAATAACAGAGTAAATGTTGTATAGATGTTTATATATTTGTAATGGCATTGTATTGTTTAAATATCTATTCCCCTTCTAGTATGTATGTATGTATGTAGGAAAACCAATCAATCTAACAACTGTACACCACTGTAAACTAGACACCCAACCTACTGTCATTCATCATGTTAGTTGTACAAACCATTTGAAGGAAAACTTGAAAATTGTAATTAAAAAATATTTACAGAATGTGGCAAGTAAATAAATAAATACACAAACAACAACAACAGTAACAACAACAATAAAAAAACATATGCAACACAACTCATATGACATGGAGTCAAGTAGACGTCGAACTCCCTATAAAAATTAGAAAAAAAAGAAACGAACAAAAAACGATAATAAAAAAAGGATGACTGACGCACGGCATCCACTAAAACTGAAAAGTGTCGCCACTTGTCTTCGAAACACACAGCTCGCATAGAAAATATTTGAATAAAGACTATAAAAGTAAACCTACGCTGAGTATTGAGAGAACTATGACTGGCTGGCTGCCTCCTATTTGACAGTAACCCTCTCTCTGGCAGAAAGCTTACGTTAGCTTTTTACATTGTTTGGCCATTGGAGAGAGAGAGAGAGAGAGAGGGAGGCATCTCCACCCCACACAACAAGCACGCTTTTATATGATTTCTATGCCTTGAAATAAGGAAAGAGAAATACATCCTTGCTTTAGAAAGAGACAGACACAATATGTATACATATAGAGAGAGAGAGCGAGCAAGAGAAAGAAAGCTATAGCAAGAGAACAAACACTATTCGGAGGCAAAAATAGAGAAAAAAATATTATGATAGACTTCAATGAAGTGGTAAAATACGTATGTATGTTAGTGTCTGTATGTATGTATGTGTAGATATAACAGTAGCCAAAGTCGATGGTAATAGTGTAGTTAGTTGTAGGAAACTCGGGTTCGTCATAAAACTATACGGTATGAGGAAACACTGTTTGATGATTCATACTTTTACTACAGCAGAGCACAGCACAATATACAACAGTCCGCCTTTGGTATACATTTGAGTCAAAACTACACAAAAAAAAAGAACAAAAAAAACGGAAGACAAAGAGAGAAACAAAAGAAAATAATAAAGAGTATGAGGGTCTAGTTTAAAACAAAAGCAGAATACAGAAGCAATACTTTCTTTAAAAAATAATTTCAAAGCAGACTTGGCCAACAGCATGAAATTCTTGGCAAATTCTAAAAGCTAACATCGGGAAAATAAGATTACAGTAATCGTTTAAGATCGCCGCAGTCTAGTAGGTAGTGTGTTAGCACGGTCCAAAACCCAGGTCATACATCTCTAACGAAACGAAAAAATATTTCATTGGCGACTTCCTCTCGGCAGATTTCTATCAAAAATTCTGAGAGTAAATAAATTTGCCATGAACAATTTCTCAAAAATTTATCGTTCGGAGTCCAACACACACAACATGGGCGATAATGTCAGAAACTAGGTTGTAATCCTAGCTAACCGGTTGTAATAACAAATTAAGTCAGTAAACTTGTTTAGGATACACAAGCACCTTTCAAACCTTGACTAACCACAATTTAATTCAGGATATTATAGGGTAAGAGAGAGAGTAGCAGGCTTTGTTGAAATCAAAGCTCACTTGAGCATCCAAGACACAAACAAATGAAGTTATGCTGTCAAGCATAAGCCGGTTTCGACAATTAGAATCAGTAGATACACCGACCAACACTTAAAAATAAACAGTCGCCGACAATTCGCCAGTGTTTAGTGGAAAATCTCGTGTGCCTTAGCTTCAGCCTTAACCATAACCGGTTTCGGTAAATGTTTAACGAAATATTGTCTCTAAGTCGTGACTTGTAAGTGACAGTAAAATGGAACAAATGGTTGCGCAGTTCAAGCAACGCAGGAGTCAAAAAGAAAAAACAATTTTCACATTAAAATCTCATCAGCCTAAGGCGGGTAAGTGATTTTATAAATGCTAGTCACGTAATACTCGGTAGATGTGGCCTCTACCTATCATCTTAGAGAGTTGCATTGACACACTTTGTTCACATAGGGCCCAATGTGTTACCACAGTTTTTCGCTATCTCATATTCCTCTAAACACTCGGAGCTCTTAATGAAAAATTTACACTGTCAATATCAATACGTGATAGTTCCTTCAGATCATCCAAATAGTAAGCACCAAAGTGCCTTTTTCTCCTTTGTCGGGCAAGTACTTAGTAAGTGAAAGATAATCTACTCTTCTTACTCATCTCTGCAGCTTCTGCAAAAATCATTAGCAAGTTATCCAATACCAATGCTCTTCGCATGCGTACCTATAATGCAATGCCCAGTAATGACCCTACGACAATCATACTGAGAGTTCTTCTCTGGAGTTTAAGCAGATTAACCGTGCCTTTTTTATACAGCCATGGCCAGATTTTTCGTGCCGTTCTACACCTGCCCGAGGCTGTCCATCTGTCGTTGAGGGAATCGACAATCGTATGGTCGATTATAAGCATGTAGGTTCTCTTAGGAATTCCCATAGTCGAGAATTCGAGAGTTCGATGAACATTTGCTCCACTATATACTGACAATGATATCCAAAACAACATGGCATTAGAGCCCTTGCAGACATACAGAACGGCTCCAATCCTAGCCACGGCTCTAAACTAGAGCCAGGTATAATCAATCGATTTAGGAAATTAGCTTGCCGTGTCAAAGGACGGCAAAGTTCTAACTTTGGCACCATATCGTATCCAATAACTTTTAATTCTTGAAAGTTAACCTAGAAAATCAAATCAATTCACCTTATGACATAACTTCGACGCCTCCTTGTCTCTTTCTTATCTTTTTCAATTAAAAAGCAATAAAAGTTATGGAAATTGGATTCAAAATCAACTCTTAAAACAAAAAAACGATGTATTTTGAAGTAATTTTGAATGTAGTTGTGAGTACCAGACAGCTTTGGAAACCTATTCTCCCACCTCAATGACAAACTTCAGATTTTCTTTTCCCCATAAAAATGTCTCTAATTTGTTATGCCTTTAGGCAATTTGTCTCTGTAAACTCTTTTTGCAAAATTAGTTGTCGTCCTCACTCCTCAACTCGCTATGAAATCAAGCTGAAACATACTCGTACAGAGTTACGGTATTTTCTGTCTGTTCTTTTCAACGAGCAGAATGAACGTTGGTCCTTCTTTCATGCACGAGTACGAAGAGTATGCTTTAAGTTATTGTTGTTGTTGTTGCAAGATTATAAAATGACGTCGGGGTCTCCGGTGTTTGGGCGATATTTCTTATTTCTTATTGTTGTTATTGTTATTGCTCTGCTCAGAGAGTATAATATTCGGTTGTGCTTTTTTTATTCGCTGTTCATTTCTTCCTTTGCTTTACTCTGCTTGAATGGTCGTCATTGTCGTCTTCGTCGTATAACGAATCAATTTTTCTTGTTCTTCTTCTTCTTTTTAATATTGTTATTATTTTTTTTTGCCAGTTACAGTTACAGTTATTGTAGAGTTTTTGTTGCTATTATAAATTGCATGATGACTCATTGGCTGAAAACACGCACTTTTCGTTGTGGCACGAGAACAAATAAAAATAAATTTACGCTTGTACATACATATGTACATACATATGTAAATATATACATACATACATACATACATACAGACACAAACAAATATTTGTTTGCTTTCATAGACAGACGCCAAAACTTATGCCCATAATTATAGCAATCATTTGCTGGAATTGTTAATACAGAGTTTTATTCAAGAAATGGGGAAGAAATCTTTTGATGTTTGGTACATACATACGGAAGGGAAATGCTCATGTTTTCTTTGCTTTCATAACAGGGTCCCTTACAGCAAATCTTTAGTAAAGACAGCTTTAACATGGAAACTCAGACAAAACCTTCTTAAGTGAGTTATAGCACCGTACCTCGAAAGCCTTGACTAACCGAGATATCTCCCCTCTTTCAGAGACATTCCCTATACAATAATGTCCGTATGTGTAAGAAGCTAGGTCGTAATCCTGACAGAAGGATTGTAATGACCACCTAAGTATGTATGTTATTATGTAAGGTCTCCGCTATTATACTTAGAACTACGAGGATATGATCTGGTGGAACATGTGGCCACGTTTCTATCACAGCTGAATATAATTCATATGCCAGTTCCTCTCTCTCTCTCTCGTTAATGAATTTTACGTGCAGATTTAATGATTCCCCAATGGGATACATGAGTGGCGGGACCTACAGTTTAAAATCGACTCCGAACAACAGATTTTTTTTGAGAAACTTATCATTGAGAAACTTTTTTGCCATAAATCTGCTGAGAGGAAGTCGCCGAAGAAATATTTTTTTCATATTTCGTTTTTGATGTCTAACCGGGGATTCGAACCCTGGCCTTTCGTCTAATAAGCCAACACACTACCTACTAGACTACGGAGACCGGTCAAGAGCTATTCTAGGAGAACTAAAAGGGGCATGGCCTCTTCGGCAACTGCCTATCAGCAGTTTTCTGGCAAAAATTCTTAAAGAAAATAAAATTGCCATGAAAATATTGTCAAAAAATCATCATCGGATACGACTTTAAACTGTAGGTCTCACCATTCATGCATGTGAGAAGCTAGGTTGTAATACCGACTAAAGGCTTATAATGACCAATTATGTATGTGTGTGTTCTTCAAGTGGAACATTTTGTAATCTCTCTGTAACTGTATACTCACTACAGTATTACAGAGTATATGGCAACGTTTCTTATGGATAGTGAGCACCTCTCAAAGCTTAATCTGTTGTTTACACAATATTGACCTTGAAGCTGACGAACATGATTAAGGAAGAAAAACTTAATCGCTGATAGGCTAGCCAATGCAAGCCCTAAATTGACAAGAATGGACAGTGTCCACATAATTGGTAGTCGGTACAGTATCGATTGATGTATAATCCTGTGGCATGAGTCATCATCTGGCAATTGTATGGACAGTGACCACATAATTGGTAGTCGGTACAGTATCGATTGATGTATAACCCTGTGACATTAGTCATCGCCTTTGTACAATTCCGCTTTTCTGGCAATTGTATGCAAAATGACCACATAATTGGTAGTCCGTACCGTATCGATTGATGTATAACCCTGTGGCAATAGTCATCGCCTTTGGACAATTTCACTTTTCTGGCAATTGTATGGACAGTGACCACATAATTGGTAGTCCGTACAGTATCGATTGATGTATAACCCTGTGGCATGAGTCATCATCTGGCAATTGTATGGACAGTGACCACATAATTGGTAGTCCGTACAGTATCGATTGATGTATAACGCTGTGGCAATAGTCATCGCCTTTGGACAATTTCACTTTTCTGGCAATTGTATGAACAGTGACCACATAATTGGTAGTCCGTACCGTATCGATTGATGTATATCCCAGTGGCATTAGTCATCTCCTTTGTATAATTCCGCTTTGCTAGCAATTGTCTTCTTCTAACATCATACAGGACGATTGTAGATTAAAGATCTTTAAACACTTCTCTTCTGCATAAACCCTATCTGCCTAGGCCCTATCTTGTCAATTAGTGCTGTTCACACATTTCATTCTGATCCATTAGTTTGCAAATTAAACCTTGTAAAGACTAAGAGATTTCCCTTGTGTTGAAATACATTTCCCCCCTATTCGTACTTAACACTAGCACGGGAGATAATAATTGTTATTTCGTATTTTGTAATTATACCGTAAGTATTACTTGGTATTGCCAACTATTTGAATCATTGTATGTTTAAATTCAAACAACAGCAGCAACTATTTTCCAATAACAAACTTTTCTTCTCTCATTCATTTACAACAATTGAATGAATTTCATGTTCTTTCTTTCATACACTTGCTCTTTAAATTAAACAAGAGAGAGAGAGAGAGAGAGAGAAAACTTTAACTAGTTTTCTTCTTTTCTATAGAATTTCTTTGCATTTTCTGCTTTCCCTTGTTGTTGTACAATGTACATGACGGAAGGCACTTGTACGCATAATGAAGTGTGTGTATTTGTATGTGATTTCATTGTATACATACATACATGCATATGTATGTATGTGCATACAAAGTATAGTATGAGGGGGGATTATTTTCATTTGTTTTATTTAAATTTATTGCTTATTTTAGTTGGTTTTATTACCCTACCCTTCTTAAGCAATCATACCAATATAATGCAGCAAGTTGTTCTCATGATGATTTAATCTAATCTTCCCTTACAACAATCGAACTAAACAAAAAAACAACAACAACAACAACAAATCTTACAATCATACAATCATACAATCATACAATCTTGTTTAAATATTATAATTAAACGTATTAAAGTCCTTAAGGATATTTAACACAAAGCGAATGAAATAGTTCGTTGGCATGTTGTTGTTGCAGAGTAATTGTTGTATTGGTTGGTGTTGTAATAAATAATTAATGAAACAGTTGAGAATAATTAATTAGAAATTAAGCTAAATTTAGCACAAGAAGCAGTATCAGTTATGGAGCCTGTGGAGTCTTCAAGTCAGACAGAAAATAATAAACGTGACCAGTATGTTAATCGTATTATGGAGAATACGAGGGTAGTTCATTATTAAACGACATGTTGTTGGATAAAATAATCACGACAAATTACTCGATTTCTTTGACCACCTTCTTATCAACTAAAATGGAACGCAGCTCGCATGTATGAACTACTGGCTCAATTAGAGAAGGATATCAAACTTGATTAAAGTTGCATATCAAACTATGGATTCATTGCCTCATCATTGCAGTGTGATTTGTGTCTCGCTACTTGAATAAATTGCGCTTCACTTCAACAAATTGTGCAACGAAGAAACTTCTTTCCGAATACGAGGGTACGAGGGTTGTTCATTATTAAAACACATGTGTTTTGGTTGGAAAATCACTTCAAGTAACTCGATCTGTGCTCCTTACCATTTACACCTCTAACATACGATTAAAAATGGAACACAACACTCATGTATGGACAGTTGCTTCAAAATGTGCTTTGACAATTCTTTCACATTCAGAAGAGAATGAAATTCGATTACATAGTACTCGCCTTTCTCGTAGACCACATACACATTAGCCATTGGATCGTACAATGCACTGCAGGGAAAAATCATCCTTCAACCTCACTTCTGTAGAAGTTTTTCCTGTCACTAAATGTAGTCACCGTAGTCCAGTAAGTAGTGTGTTGGCTTATTAGACGAAAGGCCAGGGTTCGAATCCCCCCGGTCAGACATCAAAAACGAAATACGAAAAAAAATATTTCTTCGGCGACTTCCTCTCAGCAGATTTCGGGCAAAAACTCTGAGAGTAAATAAAATTGCCATGAAAATTTTCTCAAAAAATCTGTCGTTCGGAGTCGACTTTAAACTGTAGGTCTCGCCACTCATGTATAAAATTAACACACACAACATAAGTGGTGTGAGAAGCTAGGCCGTAATCCTGACTGAACGATTGTAATGGCCAATTATGTATGTATGTAATGTATGCCCTTCTCCCACTTTCGCTTTTTCACAACTTATTTCTCTATGTCCAATAAAATGCACTACATGTGTAGGGGACATCGCCTAAGCAGAGAGAATATAGAGAATTCATGGCTTTTTGCCATAAAAACCAAGTTTTTTTTAATTTTTTAATAAAGCGACCCAATTACACACATAATTGGTCATTACAACCCTTCAGTCAGGATTACAACCTAGCTTGTCACACCACTTATGTTGTGTGTGTTAATTTTATGCATGAGTGGCGGTACCCATATTTTAAAATGAAACTTTTCATGGCAATTTTATTTATCTCTCAGAGTTCCTGTTGAGAGGAAGTCGCCGTAGAAATTGTTTCTTCATATTTCTTTTGGTTGGAGATGTCTGAACTGGGGGTTTGAACCCTTCCCTAACGTCTAACAAGTCAACGCACTACCTACAAAACAGACTGCAATGTCTTCAAGCGACCGAATTGATTGTCATAAGATTCAACACTCATTGTTGTGCTCTTTTCAAGATAACCAATGAAAGTTATAATGCCTGCATCACAAGACTGTGTCCACGTTTTATCCATAGTTAAGGAACAAGGCAAGTATGCGTCAAAAATTCAGTTGAACTATGCCAAATGACAATTGCATTTTCAGTAAAAGATCGTATGTGCTCAGTACGAGGTATGTACAACCAAATACGCCACAAGAAATTCGAAAGGATGACAACGGTTTTCAATGTTCAAAACTGAGCATGAAACGCTTCACTAAAGATATAACTCAGCAAAGGAAGACTATAAATAAAATAGATTTCTTGATTTAGATCAAGGAAACATCATTAGCAGGAGAATCAAAAATAAATCAAAGAAAGAATCGCTCACCAAAGCACGCAATGAAAAGTGAGATGAAGGAGAAACGAACAGTAGCAGGTTTGATCGCCAGTATTAACCAATGGGTAAGGGATAAATAATTATAAAATAGAACAAAAACAGTCGTAGTGATGTACGGGAAAAACCCCACGGACCGCTGTAGTGCATACGCCGTTCAAATATGGATTGACGGACAGGGAAAATTTACTGTAAGTGTTGAGATTTTTTATTGGCTACAAATTTTTCATTTGATATAGGAAAAGTTTTGATAAAAAGTATTGTTTGGCAGATTGCCAAAAACCGATTTAAGACATTTGAGATTGGACATGGATTCTATTCATACAGCGCCTTATAGTGGAACTGGGAAAATAGTTTATGGGAATGAGGAAAGATGGAGAAGTATTGTGTTTGCAGTGTGAGGTAAACCCTCTTGTCATGATTCGTTAGCGATTAATTTGAACCACCCTGAGCTCTGGATGAAACCGACCTTACTTGATGTTCGTCTGCCAAATAAAAAAAATGGAATTTTTGATTCCAATCGCTGACATTCCACACAGCTATTTTTGAAGAGTTCTTTCCTGTGGAAAAACTTTACTAGTTTGTTCGATTTATCTGGGAGCGAAGGCCTATTTGCCGTCTGAGTAATATAGCAATTCAATGAATAAATCCATAGACCGAGAATACCCCAATAACACAATTAAAGACCGTTTTACATCGGGATAATGCCGACTTTGAGTGGATATGTCTCCTACAGAGCAATATACAACTTTCGAAAACCAGTATATTTATCTCACTACAACACATTCCAATGGATCGGGTGGGTCATCTATCGGTTTAAATTTGAACCATTAGATATTTCGAATCTGGCAATACTTCTGTCATATTATTCTCTCACAAAATTCACTCAATTATCTCCACTGAACATAATGAATCGATTTATGCTTAAGCAACGTTGGAATTTATTGGAAATTTATTTCCAAAACTAAAACAATTGATCGGTCGAAAATTGCTCAGAACTGTCATACAAAATTTAGATGCAGAGAAGGACCAACAATGTCCAGTATAATCAATTTAATTGCTAAAGATGGTGGAACTGGTTTCATTGTTCTTGTGTTTCAAGATGTGAGCGTGCTCGTACAGTGCGTACTTGCGAAAATGTTGAAGCTGTGGCTGAGAGTACGCGTGAGAATCTAACAACATCAATTCGTAATCGTTCTCAATAATTGAACATTTCACGCACCAGGATGACAGCTTACAAAGTTCAATCGGTTTAAAAATTCAAGACGCATGACAATCAAAATAAACGTCTAGGCACCAATCAATACAAGGAAGTTGACAATCTCTAATTCAATGTTATAATGCTTCAAAAGTACTGCGAGAGTTGGATGCTAATGAATATTTTGAAAATATCAATAGCCTATCCATAACCTATCCGCAATATATTGATCAAATAATTAAAAATTATTTGTTGTAAGCAGTTTTCACTTTTCATTTGAAACAACTGAGCAAATATTTCATCTAAAATGGTATGCATTTAGGCCCCAGCATGAAGCCGCATGACAATCCGCATCGTTTTCGTTTTGCTACGTTTCAAAATAAACGTCTAGGCCAACCAACCAATGCAAAACAATTGACAATCTCTAATTCAATGCTTCCCAAGTACCTCGAAAGTTGGATGATAATGAATATTTTGAAGATATCAATAGCCTATCCATAACCTATCCGCAATATATTGATCAAATAATTGAAAATTATTTGTTGTAAACAGTTTTCACTTTTCATTTGAAACAATTGAAGAAATATTTCATCTAAAATGGTATGGATTTAGGCTCCGCATGACAGCCCGCTTCGTTTTCGTTTTGCTACGTTTCAAAATAAACATCTAGACACCAACCAATACAAGAAAGTTGACAATCTCTATCTAATCAATGTTATAATGCTTCCCAAGTACTGCGAGAGTTGGATGCTAATGAATATTTTGAAGATATCAATAGCGTATCTATAAGATACACAATATATTGATTAAATAATTAAAAATTATTTGTTGTAAGCAGTTTTCACTTTTCATTTGAAACAACTGAGCAAATATTTTCATCTAAAATGGTATGCTTTTAGGCTTCAGCTGACTTGACTAACTTTGTTTATGAATTTTGATTGTAAAATTATCACTTAGTTCTGATATAATTGTATCATATATTGTATGTATGTATGTATGTATGTAATATACAATATGTATGCTTTGCAATACTAAATAGAATTTCAAGTTCAATGATATAAAAAATCAAGCAATGAGTTCCTTTGTATTTATTAGTCATCTTTAGCAGTGATAGCGTTGATGCGATACAAGATATGTAATGTTCCTAAAGACAATGATGTTTTTTTTGGATATTTTTAAACAAAACAGAAAAAAAAACGTTCTATTTGCCACATAACTAATGTTTTGTTTTTGTTTTTTTTTAACAAAAAAATCGAAATCCTTAAAAGGAATCCTTTTTTTGTCATAAACTTGACATCCACACAACATACCATACAATACACTGTAAAGGACCTATGTGTTTGTGTGTGTGTGTGTGTAAATCAAATTGAAAGACATGGTTGTATTAAAATAACTTGCAGTGGAATGTGGAATGTATCTGTAAAGCTAAAGGAAAATTGATTTTTACCCATAAAGAGGAAAAAAATTTTCTAAATTTTAAAATAAAAATTTTCGTTTTTTTTTTGGTGAAAAACTTACCTAAAAAGAAAGTGTTTTTTATGTCAATTAGTTTAGCGTTTAGTAAACTCCAAGCAGTTTCAAAGGATTATTTCCACAGCTAACAATTTATCTCACTTGGTTTTTATAACTTTTCTTAGTTTTCTTTTTGAAAATGATTTTCTTTTGTCATAAGCACTCTCTAATACAAAATCTTTATAAAACTTATTTTGGTTTTCTTTTTTTTTCTTTTCGTTTTTTCTTGTTTTAATTTTCTTACAATTTGTTGTTGTTGTTGTATGTGTTGATTATAAATAAAAAAAATTAATTACTTTTTATTTAATTTTTGATTTTTTTTTATTCGTTTAACGATTTTTTTTATTATTTCTTGTATTCGTTTAGAACCGTAACCGAGTACCGTTTTCACAGACGAGCAACGTAGTTCTGCCAACGCATTGTGTATTTGATGGTATTGATATCCTTTTGCATACGTTTCAAGTTAAGTTTAGCTTTTCTTGTGGAATTTAAGAAAATTCATGAAAATCTACATTTTGCGCATTTGCTTTCGTTTGTAACCATGACTTCCATAACATTTTTTTTTTTTTGTTATACCCTACAATATCAAATTTGTTCGAGGTTTATTACTACGTTTGGTCTAATGCTTGTAAAACAGCTGTAAGAAAAAAATCAGAATGATTATAAAACTGGATAAACTAGCGGAAAGGTAAAACTCATATCGCCCGATTTGGCTTGTATCCTTTTACTTCAAACATCAATCTTTCCCCACCAACATAGTTGCAGCCCGTGATATGTCTGAGGCATTCGACACTGTAGACCATGCAACATTATCTCTTTGGTAGGCAGCACTTTGTGTAATATGTAAAATTCGTACACCTCTAGGTTGAGTACATACCCACCACTAACGGATTATGACAAGGGGGCTTATCTCACACTGGGTAAGACAATGGACCATACGGCCACCGGATGATCTTGCCTGTAAACAGCAAGGTTAGCGGGGAGCTACCTAACCTGACCTAACCCAGTTCTATTCAACCTTTCACTACTTCTACAACCCCCTCAGACAATTTATATTGTGTCGTATTTTAGTTTACTTGCCTCCGGTAATGAAATTGAAGATATCACACTTAGAATTTGCTCCTACCTAAGAACTCTGGAAGACTTCCTAACAGAGAGCAATATTAAACTCTCACCGGCAAAGTCTACAATGACGCTTCATTTTCTGAACTTCAAAAGTACAACTAAGTCTGAATATTATTTTCGAAGCTCGGGCCATCCTAACAGTCATGCCCTCCAAGATCTTGGTTGTTATTATCGAAAGGACGCTGTATTTCCGAACAGAAGCAAAGTTCAATAGGGCATATACACTGAATAATGAGGGCCCAGTATGGACCTCCTTTCTCAGTGACATTTAGTGGAAGGGTCTGCAAATAGCATCGAACTAAAAACCACGTCGGGGTATTTTAAGAAGAGCAATACGTACCATTTAGATAATCACACCAGAACAGGGATCACGTACATATTTTGATGGCATATTTCCATCTCGCCCAAGCTAGTAAATACATCTTGTAGAATCAACCCTTCACGAATCAACCCTTCACGATCTATTCGAAAAGATGTCAGTGACCTATCCTTTTTAGCCAAAAAAGGCAACATCAGCCGTAGAAAGCGGTTTTACTAACAACGACTTCAAAAAGGTTTTGAATCCACATCAAGACGAGATCTCAGAAGGTGAGAAAAAATTCCTTGACCAACTAGAATTATACTCTATCAACTAACGTCAGGATTCTACGAGAAGTTCCTATGTATAGAGCCTGAATCAAACAAAGACTGCATCTTTGCAAAAGCCCTGGGAAACATACCAATATAACACCTTTGAACCTCTAGTGAAAAAGCTCCATCGATGCAGTGAATATCATTTGATAGCCAAAGAGCCATTTAGATCACCAGCATTTAATCATTTGTTTATCTTTGTTTATTTTTTTAGCCTTGAAACCAGTCTATAAACAGCCAAGTTATTACAAAAACAAAAACAATCAACATTAAAACGAGGAATGCGTCATAGTTTGAATGTAGACTTGAATAACTTTAGACACGCTCATACTACTCTTTTGCAGAAAATCGAGTTTTTCATGACACTAAAATTGAAAATTTAAAATTAAGATGGCATCAGCCCATACGAGTTCAGTTCAATAGAAATAGAACTGAACAAAGTATAGTCCACTAACTATCCTTCTCACCATTATGTTGAATTATGCCAATTTTTTTCCACTTAATATTTAATTTAAAACTGATTTCATTGCTTTACTCTTATCCAAGATATCACGGTTTCGTCATCTTCCACAAAGATGGCCGCCATAGAAAATTAACGACGGCCATCATTCACAATTTCTAACAATCTCTTGTCTTCTGCTTAGCAATAATTTAAACATAATTTTTCCATGAGCTATTTATCTAAAACATATTTTTCCTACACAACATATTTTTCTTACACAAAATTTGCAAAATCCATTGAAAAACTTTCTAAAACCAAACAAAAAAAAACAACAATAATGATACCTTACAATGTAGAGCACCTTATTGCCGCTGTTTACCCGCTAAATATTTTCTTATTTGTCGCTGTGTGTCTTTCTTAATCCAAGAGGGATTGTAACAAGTGCGTATGTCCGACAATATGTTTTCTTTTTGTTTTTGTTACGATTCCACTATATAATCCACATTATATTTCTATTGACCAAATGCGCAGGTCCTTGATTATTGGAATTACACTGTAATAATTGTTTTTCTTTCACTTTTTTTTTATTACTTTTTGGCAGATCTTTCACTTCTCGAACGAATGCAAAGCAAAAAAAAACCCAATCAGGCAGTGTTTTTGTCAGACAGCTGATTATTGTTGTCATCGTTTTGTTTTGGTATATTTTGTTTTTGCTATTCTGCTTTCTTTTGTTTGGGGTCTGTAAATTGTGTTGCCAGATGTTATTGATAGAATTAAATGCATTTGTAAGAGTTGCCAGTAGAGAAATAAATTATTGGAGTTATTTTTGTTAAACTTGAAATTTTTATTCATGTCTTGAGACAAATTTGGAATTAGATTTTGTCAAGCTGTCCATGGGAGGCATTAAACACATTCAAAACTGTAGTTTACCAGAATAAACCAACACCGGTACAACTGCAGTTGTGGCCTAGTGCTGCCAATATAATGAATTTTCAATATTTATCACCCACACAGTTTTTACCCATACACTCACAAATTCCAAATGACGTCACTGAACAAATTACTGTTTGTGATATTTAAAATAAAAAATATTCGTAGACATTTAAAATTTGAATCGTCGTCAGTTTTTTCGATCTCCGCCAGATCAAGAAATATAATCCAAATACTTTTGTTGTTTGCATGCTTCATTTTAAGGAAGATGATTACGAGATATATCGGTAGGAATAAGATTCCATTGTAAGACCGAACTAACCGCCTTTACAGGCAGCTAATGCATAATTTTCATGAAACTATAGAATGGTGTGACATCAATTGGCATCTGAATGTCTATTAGTTGTGGTTATAATCATAAACCAGTAGTCGTTGACAATACAAGATGGCGGAAGTTTTTCGCGAAAGATGTTGGATATTATTACTGGGTATTGTTTCCGAGCTTTCTTCTCGCATAAGTTTTACAAGCGAAAGAGACTGACGAAATTAATGAGTATTTTAAAGCAATTCCTAAATGAGATAATACGGACGAAAGCGGGGGCGTTAGCTTTGTTCCATTTAAATCTTCCTGACCCAAAATAATCTTTGCAACTCATTAGAAGATACCGAGACGGGGTCTACCTCCATTCGATCTGCGCTTTACTGGTTTATAACCTTGACAAGCAATTTCATAGGTTAAAGGTTAAACGGCCTTTAAAAACTCCTGGCAGTTGGAATCCATTCCATACATAAAATTGAAGTTATGGTCGATATTCCACTCTTATTGCTTGTGACTTTTCCCACCATGCCTATGTTTGATGCTTTAAACGTTACAAGCATTATGATTTCGTTTTTTGTTGTGATTCTAAAAATATCGTAAATAATTAACACTAAAGCAACTTTAGTAATAAAAGTGATTTTGAAGATATATGAAGGAGAATGAAATTTTTAATTAATTTCATTTATTTTTTCTTTTACAAAGACAACTACTTAATTATGTACTTTAAGATATATTCTATCCATTCACAGTCTGCAATATTTCTGATGTTCTTACTTTTTATTTTTTACGTTTGCTTTATATTTAATGACGTAGAAACAACGCTTGCGTTGTTGTGGTTTATTTACGAGCATCAGCGAAACGTTTTGAGATATCATTCCAATTGGCAATATCCCAAACGGCTTCAACGTAAGAGGGGCGCAAATTTTTGTATTGCAAATAGTATGCATGTTCCCAAACATCAATACCAAAGAGGGGAACCAAACCTAAAAGAATAAACCGTTAAATTCCAATTATTTTCTATTGCTTTTGTGCTAATTACCAGTGCTAGCTTCAAGAGGATCTTGATTGGGCATGGCTACAATTTGAAGTTTTTGGGTTTTCTTATTATAACCCAACCAACCCCAACCGGAACCTTGTACGGCCACGGTCAAGGCAGTCATTTCCTTTTTGAATTGATCAAATCCCTTAAATTGATCTTCAATAGCTTTTTTCAATTCAGCTGAGGGTTGAGTTTTTTCAGGTGAAAGATTTTGCCAGAAAATCGAATGATTAATGTGACCACCCCCGTTAAAACGCAAAGCGGGAGCCAAACTTATGATTTTGGTCACATCTTTCTTGCTTTGAGCTTCAGCTAATTGTTCTTCGGCAGCATTCAAGTTGTTCACATAAGTTTGATGATGTTTACAGTGATGCAGTTCCATTATCTCACGGCAAACAATGGGTTCCAAGGCAGCATAGTCATAGGGAAGTTCAGGCAAAGTATGTTTGCCGCGTACGGCAGTTCTAGAAAAGAACATAAAATTATATTATCACAGTTTTTGTTTTAACCGATATATGTACATGAGTGCGTGCGAGTGTCAGACTGTCTAACATTCTTTATGTTGAACTCGCAAGGGCTCTTGTCATATTTTATGTAATCATTTAATTTCGTTTTAAGAATAAAAATTCTGTTCCAGAACTTACTTGACGGCATTGCTGACATTACGGCTCAAGGCAAACATTTTGATGCTGATAATTATATATTAAACCGTTAATCTTCAACAATATCTGATCAGACAAATCTATAATAGAATTAATGTTATCTTCCAAATTAATGCAATTTTTTCTCACTCAACTTACCCTCCTGGTGCAAAACTTATTTACACTACAGCAAACAGAACGAAATAAGCCGGCTGTCAAAGTAGCGACGCCGCCGTTATTTTGACGGCGCTGAATTTTTAACGGTTTAGGTAAACAAGGAGAAAAATTTGCCAAGAATTATGAAATAAATACTTTAATTATTCGATTATTGGGATAATATTTAAGCATACATGAAAATATGTGTTTATATATTATAATTTAGATATTTATCTAGTTGGAATCCTAAAAAGTAGTCTTATTTTAACTGCGTTAATTTTATAAACAACTGGCAAATAGTATCTTGGCAGAATGAAAACAGGCCGATTTTACATCACGTACAGTTAACAGAGTATTGCCATATTAAAATAGTGTATAACGTTAAAATGTGCGTTCTGCTACTCTTGAAAAAATTAAATTTATGATAAATTATATGACTTTAAAGTGAAAAGTGCCTAACTACAATGATGATATTTAAATAATACATAAAATTATACTAAATATAAATGGGTAAGTAAATATACAGAGAAATATTACTCCAATTCATCATTATTCAAACAAATTAAAGATTAAGGAAAATGGCGGACTTTATTGCAAATTTTTTCACAATTTGTTTAAGTAGATTTAGCTTTAAAAACTTAATATATAATATAATGCTGCAAAAATTACACTAATTGATTAAGGTGGCTACATTTTTTAGTTAAGTTAAATATAAAAATAATGTATTAGAAACAAAGTTAAAAAACATGTCCCTATTCGTTACGCGTCAGCCATTAGGCGTCTGATTGCAATGGCGATTCAATATACACTTTTCCATACAAATAGAAAAAGCAGGATTACAGGAGAGAAAGTGAGTGTTAGTTTGTATCTCTCACAACTTAAACAGAAGACGTAGAAAATACTTATCCTTCGCTTATTAATCATTCTTAATAATTTCGCTGTTAGTGTTGTTGATTTTTGAAGCAGAGGCATATGCTACTCGATAGCAGGCTTTAGTCTCTGTATTATTGCATTTATTAAGACTGCTCCATGTCAAGGCCAAAAATCAACGAAAGAATTTACAGAATTGGCTTCTGTTGTAGATTATCAATGCCAGAAAAGTTATTTGGTATTGGAAGAACTGCCCGTCGTCGTTTTCAGCGCACTGTCTCTTCCCTCTCAAAGATATGCAAATGGGAGGCCCTCCAACCGAATGATCTACGTCTGAAATAAACAATCTGCTTTTTTAGTTTATAAGCATTAGCATTACTACCCGCATAGAATATCTCATTAAGAGGTGCTTGTCAGCATGCCTAATAAGTAATATACGTGGAGTTATACCCAATGTATCAGCAATTTATTGAAGTTTAACAAATAATATGTGATTGACCAATATCTTTTGGAGCTTTATTGGATTATGTTATTAGATTTTATGCTGCTCTTTATTATTCACTCTTACTCACATGGAATGTGGTATCATTATTGACTTTCTGCATTGTCTATGTAATTAGTACTGTTTTTAATCACTTTGAATCGTTATAATCACTTTGTTGATCGCAATCCAGTTCTTATCAAATGACAATTTTAATTCCACAGCACTTAGGAGATGTTCTACTGGCTCCTCTACATTCTTATCTTCACGGCTGCGGAAGTAATTGCAATATTTTGTGTTCAAGTCCGATAATGATAGTTGCAAAAAGGTTGTAAAACACCTATTCATTCTCATTGAAGAACTCATATGTCTACCATCAAGATACCTGTTACTCCCAGCCGCAGCTTTTATAGTATCATCCACAAATTTGATTTAAAAGGAGAGCATTAATATTTTCAATCCGAAATATCTCGCAAGTCAATGCCATGTATGTTTCATTCCTCGGAACGCATTCGATCCGACTTTTAAACCCCTCAGTCATCTCATTAAAAGAACAGTTAATCGTCTGCCTATTTTGTTACACAGTTTAGTGCACAGAAATACTTTAATTTCAATTTAAACAATCCATTTATTAAACAATAAAATTGTTATTTTATTGGAGAGTTGTTAGCTCATTAAAGCTTGGAAAGAACTCCACAAAAACACTTCATTACACTAATTGCACACATTTACCGTTAAAACCATTCAATGTGCCTTATAAAGTGAAGAACAATTTTCAATATTTTTCACATAAACGCTGTAGTCTTCATGAAGTGCAACATCGTAAATCACTGACATTGATCGAATGAGACAGAGTGAATGATGAAAAATAAAAAAACAAAAACTCCATTGACCATTTGATCAATGAAAGAATAAACATGATAAAATGTGAATGCTAAATTATTAATAAAAATAAATACGCAAAAAAAAATGAATAGAAATAATAAAAATACACACGAGTCATCATACGTTTAATGTCAATGACGAAAGTACGTACTAGGTACGCATGCACAGCACAGCTCAATGGCTGTAGAACAAATGAGATGTATGGCCACGCAATTGTTTTGTACACACGACACATAGACGTAGACGTACAATTGGCCAGCTTTTTATTAGTGGCTTGTAAATAAAAAGAAAAAGTCCATGCGCAACATTTAATACAGAAACTGCTACTGCAAGTACTAATGTGGGGTCCACAGTAAATGTTGACTTGACTCGTGAGAGACACTGTGTTGATTTGAACTTCATGTGATGGCAACACAAGTGTACAATTACCTGAAGGACTCATGTCGACTGCTAGACTGACAAGTAATTGTAATTTATAATTTATAGAATGATTATTAAAGCTAATAAAGATGACATTTTAAACTTAAAGTTATAAAATATAAATTAATTCAATTATTAATTTTGAGTGAAAGAGTAAACAGAAGCAGTTGGAAAAAAGTCTTATCAAATATGTTGAAAATATATGTATGTAGCGAATGTGTCGCATCTATAAGAACTTCATAAAGGCCTTGGTTTGGTTCAGTATCTGCTGGGTTCCGGGACATAGTGATATATCTGACAACGAGAGGCTAATTTCCTTGTTAAATTAGATTCATTTTCGTTTAATGATGGTCGGAATCTTCCAATCTACTACGACTATGAATTCATTGGGAAATGTTTTTAGAGAAGGAGGAGAGGCGTAGGAGGAAGGGGATAGGAATGTTAGGTGGCTAGGAACCTTTAGCCACATATCGACGATGAAAGAACTGATGCTCTCTTGGGGTTCAATAAACCCAAAATGAGATTGATAACTGGGTTAGTTAAGGAACATTGCCGTTTCAGCTTTTAGTTGGCATATCTGAGGTAGACCTCAGCCTGATTTCTGTATTGCGGTTTTCTTTCAAATCTTCATTATGTCAAGCCTATAAGTTGGCATAACATTCGTCATTAAATTTTATCGCGTGCATGCCAACACTGACTTTATTGAGCTTCTATATCATAGGTTCACCCCGAGAAAAGGACTGTTATGCACGGTTGCGTTTGAGTTAGAATTGAGAGCAAACACAGCTCCCATTTAATGGAACGCTTTCTCATTTCCAAGTGATCATTCAAAATTTAAATCATTAAGTGATGTGAGATGCGTGACTTCATAATCTCTCCAATAGTTCAAACCATAATCTTTCCAATTGCTTCGGGTATAAGCATCTCAATTAAGCGACCAAATAATTCGGAAGATTTGTAATTATACGGCCACTACGAAATTCATCATACAGATTTTTTTCTCATTGTAATTGAGGTGCCGAGAACCCATACTATCTATCATGTTTAGTTTGCCACAAAAATTATTTTTAAACTGAGTGGCGCTGCTTGAGCTCCACCAAAGAGATTCCTGTCGTCAAGGTCTGAAAAATTGATTTCTGAAAAACGAAAAACTTGATGAAAATGAATCCTCCACATAAAATAAAATTTAAGGAATGCATAAAATGGTTCAGAAACTATTGAAATCTCAAAAAACAGCATTTCCTATAAATTATTTAGCAAATCTTGAGGTCACACCAACAATTAAAAGATTAAGTTAACTTTACTGAACTCGACCGGCTATTGAATGTGAAGCAATGTTGGAAAATGTAATTAGTTTGTCCATCATTAAAAAACTTATACAAGATACCTGATATGATTCGATCGATTTGCTACCTGTAGTTACTATACCTAAAATTTGTGATTGTTAGGTGCAGAAAGTAGTGATTTGTTACAAATGAAGCTGCTTATAATGTTTTAGCTTAAATTTTGATTCAAAGACGACAGATATTCTCAAATATTTTTTTTGATGGTACACCCTAATGTGAACTAATTGAAGTAAGAATACTCAATAGTGCGGTTACGTTTACAATACAAAAATTTAATTTTCAGTATATGGGAGGTCATAAAATAATTAACATTTTAATCAAAGTAATTTCCTTGCTTGTTTCAAATTAAACTTTGGCTACCAAATTCAACTTTTGTTTTTTTTTTTTGTTTATTTTATTAAGCAAATCTATTTGTAAGAAACAATTTTAATTTGTTTACTTTTAAAATTTCATTGTTAAACCAACCACTTGTGGTGATCTACAGCATCTTTTTGTATAACAATCATACGATCATACTATAATTCTTTGCCAAATTATGCAATTTTATGGATTTATAAATAATAAATGTTGCAAATGCTCTACAGCTCATTCATATTTATTGCATTTGGAAGTTGCAGCAATTGTGTGTGCATACATACAAAATAATCAAAATGTAACTACAACTGTATGCATTTATTTTTTAATTGTTTCAGAAAAACTAATTTTTTGTTTACATTACTCATTGAAAAATGGGGAAAAAAAAGAAGAAATAACGTGCATGTATTTAAGATTTTATGCTGGTTGCTGCATGCAATCATGATTAAGAATTTGCCACCAGAGTTCACGTGCCATTGCGGATTTGCAAATATTATGACGGATTTAAGCAATCGACATATTGCACTTGTAATTATAATATACAGAGTTGAGGTTTTTAAAAATAGAAGTCATCTAAATGTAATGTACAGTCGGGTTTAAAAGTGGGTTAAAGAAATTAAAAGGGTTTCCAATTATTATATAAAAACAAAGGTTACTCTCATGTTGTTTCATTTTTTATTGCCTTTATTTTCTGTATATTTGAACACTCATTTGCAAGAGATGGATTCTAGAAGGTTCCCTTCATTTTAATCTCCACTGTCGCTCGATTACAAGAATTTACAAGAACATTTGTTTTTCTTGTTTTTTTTTTTTTAATTTTAAATGCAAAAAACGGCATCAAATAGAGATAACCAAAAACGGATTACAACAATTACAACAATTATTAATGCTTTGACTTTAAAATGATGACTCTTTTTAGAAGGGATTTTTAAGTTTTTCTTTTTTTTACCTTTTTAGCTTTGCATTTTGTTAGCTTGACACTTGACACACATTTAAACGAATTGAAAAAAAGAAGAAGAAAAATATGGTCGAGAGAACGTGTATTTTAAATTGTGTTACATTAACAAATAAACAAACAAAAACCAAAAAAAAAAAAAAAAAAACTACCAGAACAACACATGAAGATGACACTTTCAAAAATATTTTATTCGAAAGAAGAAACCAAAAAAAAAAAGCAAACTTTAATTAAACTTAAGTAAGTTTGTATATAATAAATATGTATTTATGCACAGTTGAATTTTTTGATGTTGATGAATCAATAAATTTTCGCTCCAAATTAGGAGCATTTTATCAATTACAAAAATGGAAAAAAAATGTTCCACTTGTGGCTTGTTTATTAGGATTTTTTAAAAATCTATTTTTAAAACGATTCCTTTATAATAATTTATTAAGTAGAATCACTTTATTTGTGTTTCAATGTTGTACCAATGATTTTAGTTTTTGGTCTTATCTTGATGCCAAATTCCCAAGTTATACATCGAAAATATGTAGTTGTAGGAGAGGAGTAGGCGCGAAAAAAATATATTCCATAGGCATATGAAACTATTCTGATTCAAGAATAATTCTTGCTGTTGCGGAAAGTTTTTTTCGAATAGTTCAGTCAAAAGTAATATTTTTGGGATGTCAAGAACCTCATATTTTTAAGAGAAGTAGCTTGGTTCTAAGATAATAAATACATAACATACATATATAATTGGCCCTTACAACCCTTCAGTCAGGATTACGGCCTATAGCTTCTCACACCACTTATGTTATGTGTGTTAATTTTATACATAAATGGGGGAGACGATCTACAGTTTAAAGTCGACTCCGAACGACAGATTTTTTTGAGAAACTTTTCATGGCATTTTTGTCTTACTCTCAGAGTTTTTGCCAGAAATCTGCTGAGAGGAAGTCGCCGAAGAAATATTTGTTTTCGTATTTCGTTTTGATGTCTGACCGGAGATTCGAACAGTGGCCTTTCGTCTAATAAGCCAACACACTACCTACTAGACTACGGCGACTTCAAGATAATAAATACTTTATTATATTCACAGTTCTTGCGGAATACAGAAGAAGAAAAAAGTCGACGTATGTTCCAATAGGACCTGAGACTGTGAAAGCCGTAATAGTGTGACGAATGGCCATGCTAATCAAGAAAAGCAGATCATTAATTCTATTTTCACTCAGATGAGTCCAACATAACTTAGCAATACTGCACCATGCCTTCAAGCTGCTATTGAGTAATGCCTTCTTTTACACTGACCTTAAGATACCCATTGGAACTGGGAATATATCCTTTATCCGGTAAGAGTACATAAATTGCAAGCTCTGTATCCAAACTGGCCAGGCCATCAGCAAGACAATTCCCGATAATATTCCAATGGCCTGCAGCCTCCATGGTACGCCAATTTCTTAATAAATCCTCAACATTTAAGATTAGAGGTGAAGTTAATGGTCACAAGAAGTTTATTGTAGCTTGGTTATCCGAGTATTGTTTATTATTGGCGTGTAGAAGTCTCATACTATTACGACCAACTATACGATGCATTGTAATTCAATTTGTGTAGGGGATTCTACAATATCTCCCTTAATTCTATTGCCCTGACAAACTTCAAGATGTTTTTCCGTGTTAGTAAGGACAACACCCTGCATAGCACATAAAATAGCATCTCCCCGTTTCCATCGGAATTATATAAAAATTATCCTGATGATTAATTCTGCATACAGAATCTACGTACTGGATTGTCTGAGTATATCAGGAGGTTTACGGAGACAATCCCACAACCCAACAAACATTGTCCAGACAAACTTCAAGATGTTATTCGGTGTTAGTAAGGACAACACTCTCGCTAACACTTGAAAGAGTACCCCGCGTTTCCATCAGAATTATATCAGAGTTATCCTGATGATTAATTCTGCACACAGAACCAACGTACTAGATTGTCTGAGGAGGTTTTCGGAGGCAGTCCCATAACACAACAAACATTGCCCAGACAAATTTCACGATGTTGTTCGGTATTAGTAAAGACAACAACCTGCCTAACACTTGAAAGAGTGTTCCGCGTTTCAATCAGATTTACATCAGGGTTATCCTGACGATTAATTTTTCTCAAGATTGAATCCACACACTCTGGAATAAATCAGAAGATTTTCGGCGCAAATCCCTTAATACAAGAAGTATTCCTGATTTATAATTTCAGTATAAGCACCTTAGAAGTTGCGAAGTCTAGTAGGCCGCTTGAACTGTGGCCCCAGCACAGACATTTCCAAAAAAATATTTCTTCGGTGAATTCCTCTCAGCAAATTTCTGCCAAAAACTCTGAGAGTACAAGAAATTGCCATGAAAAGTTTCTCCAAAAAATCTGTCGTTCGGGATCAACTTTCAGCTGTAGGGTCCGCCACTCGTGTATAAGATTAACACACCAACATATGTATGGTGGGGTGAGAAGCAATGTCGTAATCATGACTGAAGGGTTTTAATAGCCAATTATGTATGCTGTGTAGGTTTAAGAACCTTTCTAACTCTGTAAAGTCTACATAAATTTGTCATTGATTTCATTGCTAATATCGTATCACTCTCTATGCAGTGAAGGGTGATATACTTTTATTTGTTTGTTTATTTAATAATTTATTTAATTGTGTCAATATTTTATAAATCAACTCAAGGTTATATTTTCATAATTATTATTTATGATTTACACTCAACTACCAGAGAACACACAACAGACCTTTTTGCTATAAAGCCTTTCAAAAAAAAAATTTTTTTTTTTGTAACAAAGTTTTTGAAAGACAATGTAACCTAATGGTGGATATGGCGTATCATTAACGTTCTATAGCTAATCGTGGCAACACACTAAACCACTCTTATTCACAATATGTCTGTACTACACGTTTAAAGTGTTTTATATTGTATGGAATAATAAATATTTAATGGATTGTAAATCATCATCATCATCAAAGCCTGTTTAACTTGGGCAAATTAAGAGGAGAAAAAATTTAAATTGAATTTTGATTTTTTTTTTTTGGTTTTTGTTTTATTTTTCACCCTTTAAACGTATTGTAAACGATTTACGACCATTAGTATGTTCTTTTTTTTTTTTGCTCCCTTTTAAGCTTTTGAAGCTTAAGTGTTTGGGTTTTTTTTTCCTCTTCTTCTATAAATAGTCCATTAAAGTAAAGTTTTGTATTTAGCTGTGAGGGCTTAGGAAATTTGTTAAATTTATTTTTATGTAAATTGTCACTGCAATTCGTGATCTCATAAATTAAACCTTAAAAAAGTAACAACATTAAGCCGCAAGAAAAAAAAAATCGAACTTAAGAAATCCCAGCCAGCCAGCCAGCAAGTCAACCCAAACAACATCAAGCAAACAGCCATCTATCCATCCATATATGTATGTATGGTAACTGTGTCTGTCTATTGAGGCAACAACCACCTCTTAATATAACAAATATTGCCACATGTTATTAATAAGTAACGGTAACGGTAACATCTTCTTATGATTTTTTTTCTTTCTCGGTTTTTGACACGGTTTTCGCTTGAATAGACAGGGAACTGCTATTACATTTTCTATTAAATACATGAGGATGTTCTTCATGCATTTGCTATGAATGTAATATCGAAATACACTCGAAAAAATTTCAAAGTAAAGTCCATTAAAAACAAGATTACGGTTTTCTTTTCAGCTTCAATTTCAATATGGAACCATTTGAGTACGGTGGACAGCTTTAATAGAGAGTGAAGAATGCCTTAATAAGAGAGGTTTCGTGGATTAATTTCATATGCCTTTAGAAATTCCCGAAATGGCTTATTAGACTTGAGCCCACGGTTCAAACCACAGGTCAGACATCTCCAATAAATAATTTCTGGGAAAACACTCTGAGAATAAATATAATTGCCATGTAAAGTTCCTCAAAAATCTGTTGTTCGGAATCGATTTTAAGCTGTAGGTCCCACCTCTCATGTTTAAAAATTAACACACACAACATAAGTGTTGTGGGAAGCTAGGTCGTAATCATAACTGGAATGTTGTAATGAACAATTATGTAATCCCTTTTGCCCGTAACATTCAATAGCTCAAATCACCATTAACCGCAGGCTCTATATTCTCTCTATCAATTCTCACACAAGTTTTGTCCATCCTTTGGTAAATATTATGAACAGAATCAAATCGTAAGATATTTAAGAACTACACCCTGTTTTTTCTCGCCCTAAATGATAATTTTCTTAGATCGTTCATATAAATCCATTCTGGCTCACAATTAATTACGGACAATAATTTTTCGAGTGTAAACAAGCAATGTAAACTTTGCTTGTTTAGTAAGTCGTCTTTAAAGATAACCATGTTTGTCACTGTTTTGACAATATTTGAATTTAAAAGTGTTGCTTGTTTTAGGGTCTTTGTTGTTGTTGTTGTTGTTGCGATTTTTTCTAATGTACAGTCATGGAAATAATGAAATGGTTGCCAAAGTACGATGTTTGACAACTCTGTATCGCATATACGTTAAAACGGTTTACCGTTTGTTTTTATTTGATATTTCTAATATTTTTATCTTCATACCAAGCAGTTATATGGAAGGCATGGGTAAGATTAGGTAAATGCGGGTAGTTTACCTTTCACAGCCAAGTTCACTCGGTGTCCCATATGCCCCATTGTATCACTCAGTGTAAGGTAAGCTCCCTTGTCATGGTGGTGGGTTGGAACCACCCCGAACTCTTAGTGACACGTTCGCCACTATGCCCAGATCATCAAACGTTCTGTCCCCCAAAAGCCGATGACAGTTCTGAAGTGTGGGGATTTTGCATAAAAGGTGCTGCATCGATTCCGTTTCATCTACATCATTGCAACGGCTTCTTCATCGAAACTGCCAATACCACTGTGTGTCGTTGGAATTCTAGTTAGAATGCAAGCGGTTCTCTTGTCGATATCATGTAGTTTTCTGGCTCTCCCGCTATCCACTGCAGGGCATAGCAGTTTTGGAATTTGGCAACCAGGTCTGCTGATTTCCATGCTGCTTTTTCCAATTTGGAAAAGTATTCCTGTAGAGGCGCATACTTATATCCCATTTAATGTCTCCTCAGACATCCCCGATCCCTCAGCTGCCTCTTAATTTTTATTCAATTTCAATATCGTAAGAAAATGTTCGTCTTTTCACGAATTCGAACCTAAATTGTTCGGGTTTATACCCAGGCGATTTAAATGCTGTACTATGCTGCCTTTTTGTCATTAAATTAAAGATTATTTCCCAAATGGGGATGTTACCTTAAACGTGAGACTTTCCCATGGGAAACATATTTTTAATATTTTTCGGTGACAGTTCGTCCATCCTTTCGTCTCCCCCTATGCCACAGTGGACCGGAACCCACGGTGTTCGTGGTATACGGTGTAGAGAGTCCATGCAACTCCTGATTCAGGCTCTTTCATTTGGCGAAATGGGATGCCAGCACTTTGATTACTGTTTGTTTGACTGTGCACACATATGATGAAGTTCGAAGGAGGTAGGTCCTTCCGGTTTCAACCATACGTTCAGCTCGTTCAAGAGCAAAAATCTTCGCTTGAAAGATACTGGCCTAGTTAGGAAATCTGTATGACCCGTTCAGTGCAGATTATCGGAATATGTTCCAGATCCAGTTCCGTATTTCATTTTGAAGCCATCGGTGAAGAGCGTTATATCACCGTTACCGTTGACAGCTTCTACAATCAATTCTTCCCGTGTGGGAGTGTGAGTCCTGTATGTTTATCCGAAAACAGTCCCAAGTACCGTGTAGACAATCTAAAATCTGGGTAATTCGGTTTTACTTTATGCAGTATTGAAGCGTGGCCCACCGTATTTATTGAAGAGTTCTACTAAAAAATTTACCAATACACTATTGACCCATAATTGTATTTCCATAACTGTACTGTGTAGTGGTACTGTGAATATGCTGGCATCGGGGTTTGTAATGAACGTGGTTCATTGTGTTGTTTTGGTTGGTACCCATTGGTGGTGGGTAAAAATTAATATTATTTCGCTCAATGGTGTTACCTATTGAAAATGTATTTATTGTTAACAAATTATATGATAATTATCACATAATCTTATAAAATTACATTTTAAATTAACAAAATTGATTTTATCCAATCAAAACTGAAAATCACGACATGAATTTCTGTTCAAAAAAAAAAAAAAAAAACAAAAATCATCATCATTGGATGATAAAAATTAAAATCGAAATTTTAAAGATTTTTTTTCTTTTTTTTTCTTTTTTTTGTTTTCTTAAATTATTTTGAATTACATTTTATTCTTTTGCGAAATTTTTATTCCTTTTTGTGACTTTCATTTTTTATTGCATCTGCTGATGTTGTTATTGTTATTTTATAGTGTTGCAAGCGTAGTTTATTGAAATCTTTCAATATTTCCCAAAGACACAAAATGTTAACGACATAAATGCTTATGCAAACAACACAAACATTTTCTAATATATACAGTAAATAGGCCAAATATATGGACATTGCATTAGATAAAATACAGAATATCAATTGGTATTTGACTACATTCGGATGGCGAAGAAATGCTGAAAAGAGAAATAAAAAAAAATTTGCATTACAACGCACGCTATATTAAATGTAAAAATATTTAAAATATTAACATTAGAAATAATCAGAAATTTGGAAATCCTTTTAGACTATTAACGTAAGGGTCTTGGGTTCGATTCCCACCCAGAGACTCTGGTCTCTTACATTACACCATAATTATTGTAACAATTAAACATAATTTGTAATTGTATTGTAATTAATCAATAATCGCTTGAATAGACAGGGAACTTCTATTATATTTTCTATTAAATACATGAGGATGTTCTTCATGCATTTGCTAAGAATGTAATTTCGAAATACACTCGAAAAAATTTCGAAGTAAAGTCCATTAAGAACAAGATTACGGTTTTCTTTTTAGCTTCAATATGGAACCATTTGAGTACGGTGGACAGCTTTAATAGAGAGTGAAGAATGCCTTAATAAGAGTGGTTTCCTGGATTAATTTCATATGCCGTTAATCAATAAATAAATTAGAAATTAATATTCCATATCCGCCATACATATGTACCAGAGATCAGCAATGAGGATTCAAACAGATCAGTAGATTCGAATCATACTCATAATTTCTAATACTTACAACGTATTCATACTTATTTTAATATCATACTCATACTACTCATATTCAAAGTTTCAAGTACTCATCATACTCATACTTAACACTACCAAGTACTTATAGTCTGTATGGTGTACTATTTCTTATATCTTCCAAAATGGCCATTGATTTTCTAGAGAATTTTCATAAATTTTTGGTCGAAAATCGATTTTTTTAAATTGGATATCTCGACTCATAAAATTATTTCAGCTATTCCACTAACACGGTTGGATAGAGGACACTCTGAACTACTATGCGCCTATAGTCTGTATGGTGTACTATTTCTTATATCTTCCAAAATGGCCACCGATCTTCTAGAGAATTTTCATAAATTTTTGGTCGAAAATCGATTTTTTTTTTTTAAATTGAATATCTCGACTCATAAAATTATTTCAGCTATCCCACTACCACGGTTGGAAAGAGGACACTCTGGACCACCATGTACATATAGTCCGTATGGTGTACTATTTCTTATATCTTCCAAAGTGGCCACTGATCTTGAGAATTTTCATAAATTTTTGGTCGAAAATCGACTTTTTTAAAATTGAATATCTCGACTCACAAAATTATTTCAGCTATCCCACTACCACGGTTGGATAGAGGACACTCTGGACTATCATTAATTACCCTTGAGTTATGTATGTTCATACTTCGGTTTTCTCAGAATATTACAAACCGAAGTTTTCATTGCAGGTTGTCAAAAGACCTGTAATAAAATAAACTTACCCCACCCTTAAATTACTTCACACAATTAGTAAATGAATGAACAGACCTGTCATGTGTTGAAAGTCCCCATAATAACCCTCAACACTTTTCACACTTTAAAAATTATGATGCGGAAGTCCTTGCAGCTTTTTGTTTTATTTTTGAGATCAAAACTAAGGAGAGAACGGCTTCATGCACTGTATTTTGTTGGAAAGATAGTTAAAGGATCAGGGAACCTCGACCCTAGCACTTGATGTTTAGCACTCTACCAACTGTAGGCTATCGGGGCATTTTTTAATTGGTCGTTACAACCCTTCAGTCAGGTTTACGAATTAGCTTCTCACATTATTTGTGCTCTGTGTGTGTTAATTTTCAACATGAGTGACGTAATCTATAATTTAAAGGCAGATTTTTTCAGAAACTTCATGGCATTTTTGTTTTACTCTCAGAGTTTTTGCCAGACATCTGCTGAGATGAAGTCGCCGATGTAATATTTTTTCATATTTCGTTTTATTGGAGATGGCTGACCTGGGTTTTGAACTCCGGCCTCATGTCTCATGAGTCAACACATCATCTACAAAAATACAAAATTCATGTAATTAAATCGGGAATTAAAAAACAAATTATTTGCAAATTCGGTTCAGTCTGTTGGCTATGGACAACCGTCCAATTCTCAACGGGCGAACATTTTGAACAATTTGCTTCCGAAGTTATCTGGAGCAGTGTTTGGTAAGGCGTAGTTAAAATGCTTGACTGCAAAGTTAGGTTAGATTAGGTGACGGACCTCCCACTTAGGCCAAAATTAAGGCCCATTGTAATACCACAATTTATTCAACCCCCCGGGGGTCAACCATTCCTCACAGAAAACCATACCGAGTCCAAAATAATTTTTGCTTTTGCAGCAATCTTTATTTCGACTACAAACTTGAGTAAATTTTTATCAAGGTTTCCCCTTTTATATCCTCTGAATAATTCATCTCGAAGGCGCCATATATTAATGGACATAATATGGACAGATTTCGATATGTTTTCGGATTCCTGTTTTGGAAAAGTTGGTGTGAGAAGCTAGGTCATGACTGAAGGATAATTTTTGTTACTTCAGAGTTTTGTTTCTGAGTAAATATGGAATTGGGTTTTAATTGACTTAAAAATCTGAAGTCGATCATTTTCTTATAATAGCATGCCTATTTCAATGGCCGCATATGGAAGTTATTGACCTTGCATAAAGGCAATCCTATCAATTAGAATTTAAATTTTTACGTTAAATTCAAATATTTAAACTTACTTGTCAATAGTAGAATAGAATAGTAAACGATGCCAAATATACCATTCGGTGGATTCCATTGCTCTGTTGTTTCATTGAAAAGCATGCTTAAGAAACCAAAACTTTTTCCGTATCTGAAATAAAATTGCATTCAATTCAATTAAATTTTTCTTAAAATTAAATAAATATGCTAAGGCTAAAGCTTACGTTGAACTAAAAACAGCTGTGCAACTTAATTTTGGTGCCAAATCACAAAATGCCTTGTAGTTCTTATCGCCAATAAGTTTAATTTCCACGTAAGTGGCATAAATGGACAAAATTAAACCCAACAGACACCATAGACGTAGTTTGCATTTAAAGAGCATTATGTTTGTATTCTTTAAATAATTTCTTGTCTTTGAATTCAATTAAAGCAGCCGCATGAGAACTTTATTAGTGAAAATACAAATTTTTATTACAGCATCTGCTTCGCTTGGAAACTGCTTAAACCCCGTACATTACCTGTGTGTTTACGTGGTGGTAGAGTTGCCCAATTGAAATTCTAACATTGTTTTGTAAGGAACTATTTGCTTGATGTTTAGACATTGGTAACTCTTAACGGACAGGCGCATTTCTAACAATTTTGCGGCAACAGTTTGTGCAAAAAGAAAGTTGACAAAATTGATACCCTAAGGACAGGCATTTCTTTTTAGTTTTCAAAAAGTTATGAGCGAGTAACTTCGATCGATGTACATTAAATAGCAAGGTATTCTATGCTCATAAGTTTTGTGCATGAGGATAAATTTGAACTTTGAGAAGAGAAGGTCCTTTAATACAAGGAAAACGAAGAACTTACTTAATTGGCCACTAACACCCCGATTAACGGATTTCGGCTTGCTTTAACACCAGGCGCCTCTGCTTTTTGCTCGCCTTCGCCAGTTGATCACACCAATCGATGACAAGACTTCCTGAATTTGGTCCTTCCAGCATAGACAGGGTCGTCCTTTTCGCCGACTTCCCCAAATCCCCGCATCAAATACCCGTCTGGCCTGTGCATCCTCGAATGACATGGTCAAGCCAGCACAGCAGCTGGATGGTCATACGCTGCTCAACGTCCTTGCCGTTGAGGAGTTCCTACAGCTTATTGTTGGATCGGATGCGGAAATCCTCTCCTACTTGCACTGAACCGAAGATCTTAGGTAGGACTTTTCACCCGAATACTCTCAAGACTGCTGCATCATTGTGTAACCCTTTCGTTGCCAGCGCCGGAATTAGCCGGCATACACAAAACGACCCATGTGTACCAGCGCGGGCTTTAGCCGGCATATACACACACGCCCCGTATGTACCAGCGCCGGCTTTAGACGTCATACAATTTGTACTAGAACAGCAAAAGTTTTGGATTATTTTCAATCGCGGCGTGCTGTCTAGTTCAGTAGCACCACTTCGGCGGAATGGACTGCGGTAATCAAAGAAGCACGAGGAGGATGAGCATTTTGTAGAGTATTAGTTTCGTTGTACGAGAGATGTCTCAACTACTCAATTGCCTATTAAGGTCATAGTAGCGCTTGTTGGCAAGAGTGATTCTGCGCTTGATCTTCAGACTGATAGCATATTTGGTGGTAGCGGCGAAGCCAAGACAAACAAATTCCTTGACTATATGAAACAATATTTAAGCTCCGGTTAGCCAAACGTAAACGTACGTTCCCTTACGTATGTTTTTGGCGTATGTAATGCTTACCGAAATTACATTACGTTTCGGTAAACACTTTAATTAGTTTTTGCATAGTACAAACGAACGTATATTCCGTAAACGTTTGGCTAATCAAGGCTTTACTTTGTGAATTACTTAAAACAGTATTGTTGCATGAGTTCTTAATATTTTGTACATTTACTTTTTAAACAGCATGTATAATGCTTAACCACCTGTTTATTTATGACACAACACATCTAAATGTCATGGTTTATTTATGACAATAATTTCTAATTAGACAGGACAGATGATTTTTATAACAACAACAGAATCCTTTTTGTCGTAAATTATAAGAACACCATTATGGAAGGATGAGGTCATAGAAACAACATTCTTAAATAAACTGGGAATATGTTTCTTTTAAAAGTGATTGTAGTTTTACGGCATCATCATCATCATCGAAAGGAAACGGAAACAATGCCGCCTATTGCTTATTATTTTAAATTGATTTTGCAAATCAAAATTTTTTTGACCAAAAACTTAACACAATACAACAGTAATACAATTGGGTGGAATAGTAATATGAATGTGGCAATAGGCTGACGGCAATAGAGGCAATTAAAATTAAAAGTTTTTGGCAATATCAAGAAGAGAAAAAAATATAAAAAATAAAAAAAACCAACAACATTCGCAACGACAAACCTACGTAAAATGTGTGTAAAATTTTGACACAATGAAACTTTTAATATTTTTTATTTTATTTTATTTTGTTTTGTTTGTTTTTGTTTTTTTTTTTAAAGATTTCACGATTTTTAAGTTATGCATTTGCAAAACAATCTCCCAGATTTTCGGTGTTTGTTTTTGTTGTTAATATTTAGACACTCTTTTTAAAAAAAATGGGAAAAAGTCGTAAATTCGCAAAAAATTAAAGCAAACAGAAGAACTAAACTTATCTATCTAAGCTCCTACAGAAATTAAACACATAAAATCTATGAAAAAAAAACATATTTAAACATCAGAAGCGTCTCCTTTTAGGGGGAATTTGTCTCCTCCTAAAAGTTACATCTCGATCCGTGTCTGCTCTACAAGCTGTATAGTCTAATACGTATTCAACTGAAAATCTTATTAACCCCTTCTGCCACAATGACGAGGTAGACTCGTTTTAAATTGCTATCTATACATACATACATAATTGGCCATTACAACCCTTCAGTCAGGATTACGGCCTAGCTTCTCACACCACTTATGTTGTGTGTGTTAATTTTATACATGACCTACAGGACCTACAGTTTAAAGTCGACCCCAAACGACAAATTTTTTGAGAAACTTTTCATGGCAATTTTATTTACTCTCAGAGTTTTTGCCAGAAATCTGCTGAGAGGAAGTCGCCGAAGAAAGATTTTTTCAGATTTCGTTTTTGATGTCTGACCAGGGGGATTCTAACCCTGGCCTTTCGTCTAATAAGCCAACACACTAAATCGAAAACGCAATGGGTTAAACGTAGTTACTGCTGCCAAGCGACAATAATTTTAAGAAAACGTTTGTAAAACTACTAGATTTTGTATTTTCAAGGAAACTTGGAAACTAAAACAAAAAGAAAAACTGTAAAGATTGTTATAAAAAAAGAAAACTAAATATACAATCACTTAAGATCAGCACTACAACTATATTACAGTAACAGAGAAAATTATTCGGAAAGCCAATGTATAACTGAAATGGCCATAAAACAATATTAATTTTGTATTACTCCTTATCACAAGTATTTTAAATCTTTTGGAAAGTTCTTTTAATCTGAAATATGGACGGCTTATAACTTGACTTAGTTCAAGACTTTTTCCTTAACCCTCCTAGCTTCTCATACCACTTATGTTGTCTGTTTTAGTTTTATTCATAAGCGGTGGAACCTACAGTTTATGGTCGATTTCGAACGATAGTTTTTGGAGAAACATTTCATTGCAATACTCTCAGAGTTTTTACCACAAATCTGCTAAGAGGAAGTCCCCGACGAAATATTTTTTTATATTTCGTTTCGTTGGAGATGTCTAAACTGCAGTTCGAACCAAGTCCTCACGTCTAATAAGCCTAACTACTAGATTACAGCGAGTTGGAGGCATATGACTTCCACAAAGCATCTCCATCTTAAAAAGTTTACTGCTATTATTTCCACATCTTCCGATTTAAGATTGCACTGGTTCAAGCTCTCGAATCCTGAACGTTGAAATTTTCACACTACCGCCATCATCGATAATCTATCATTGAGAATGTTGATATTATGGCCAATCCACCTCGATTTTCTACGTTTTGTTCGTATTCTTATAACTTTCACGTTGATAAAGTTACAGAAGTCCATATTGCGGATAATATTGGGTCTCCATATTATTGTGGAGTATTTAGTGATGAATACCAAACCAAACTTCACTTTTTTTTTGTAAAACAGAGTTGATTTTATACAAGCATTGAATATTCTAAGCTTGGTTCAAATCAGGATTACTGCAGAAACTGCCAGAATACGGATGAAATGGAATCGGTAAAACACTTTTCATGTGAGTAACCTGCAATACACAACAGACGTCATCGGTTTGTGGGAGGCAGAAAGTTTGAAAGTATGGGCATGGTGGCAAATGTGGTACTAAGAGAACTGCCCGTTTACATCCTAAGCTCGGGGCGGTTTAACTCCACCACTAACGTATTATGGTAAAGGGGAGGATGTACCTTACACTAAGTAACACAATGACCCAAATGGGCCATCGAGTGAATTTCCCTGCGCATGGCAAGCTAACCTAACCTGACCTAACATAAGCTTGATTCGTATGCATATTTATGAGTTTTTCATACCTACTTTAAACGTCCGAATGTCGCTGTTATTTACATCCGTTTTTGCACTGCTATTCATCATCACTGTGGTATCTAGACAGTAGAAACAAACGTAGATTGGTTCACCGTATAACATGAGGTTATCGATGCCTAAGTCTTCCCTTCTTTGTAAATAAACTTTGCTTATGACATCATCCAGCACGATGGTGAATAACGGAGATGATAGCGGGCGTCCTTGTTACACTCCAGCATTTCTATAAAAAGGTTGCTCCAAATATTTAGTAATGATGTGTTACTTTTTGCTTGTACTATATTCTCACAAATTCTTGCATTATAAAGCTTGCTCTGATCATCATAATCTACTTCATTATTATAACCAAGATAATCAATTTTTGATAGGATTTACGTTATATGTACGATTCTGCTGTATGAGCATTAACTTACAACAACTGTAACAAAAAGATACACACGTGAAGTTGTGAACAAGAGCACAAAATCCGCTAACGACTGCAGTAACAACAGCCGACAACAATGATGTCGACAAAAATTTAATAGACAAACAGACAGACAGACAAACAATAACGACTGCTGCAATGAAAATGAAGATGAAGATGCTGCGATGATTTTGAAAATACTGTAAAAAATAAAAACAACAACAACAGCAACAAATAAGAACTGCTATAAAAACAGTATCATGCATGCATGCATGTATGCATGCGAACTGATCATGCATTAGTTTAATAAACCATTTTGATGATGATTTTTCAGTTCACTAGATGGTTTGGTTGACTAGTTGTTTGGCTGAATGACTGACTAAACGATTGGACCAAACGACAAAGGTTGATGATTGTTTTGTATTGGCGCGATCAGAGTTGTAAATGTATGCATTCTTAATTTGAAACTTTAAAAAGTATTTTTGTATACGAAATTCAACTCAATTCAAATACTGTGATCAATACGACTTCTGCAAGAGTTGTAAAGACGACGACACGAAGAAGAGGTTACATTTCCCTTCATTACGCAGTACCATGTTGATGATTTCAGTGATCTGTCAAGGATGAAGTCTGAGCTTCAAATGTGAGTTGAAATTAATATTACGTTCTGTTCAAGCGCTTAGACATTCCTAGTATATCTAGGAAAAGTCCTTTACCGTGTTTTACTTTCATATTCTATTCGCTAAACATTCGGCACCCGCGTTACCAATATTGTCCTCTTTTTAACAAGCTCTGCAAATTCATAAAACTGTTATCTACGCCGAAAAAGCTTCCTAGTCTAGCAAAAGGATTAGATTAGGTGGCGTCACTAAACGTAGTGACGTAATGTTCTCTCTTAGGCTCTTATTCTCTTCTGATAGTTCCCCATAAAGAATATTCGTACGGCGCATACTGCATGGAAAATATTCCTAATTTCCAGCCTTATCGTAGCTACGAGTACCTACCTCTATATGTGAATTGTATAACCATTCTATGAACAGGAATCCAAATCATGGCGGCTTTAGAAAAATTCGTCACAGACCACTTCCGTTCAAAACTTTAAGAACTTTGACACTAGAACGTGAGATTCTTAAAGGAAAGTATGATGCCTTAGAGAGTAAGACTAACATTTAGAAGCTAAAATCTGGCTAGGAAGGTATTAAGATTGGAGGAGAAGACACCTACCAAGTACTTCATGTATATTAGCCTACAGCTAAGCCATCAAGCAGGTTTGTTGTATGCCAACCCTATTTTCTATATGAAGTCTGTATATTGTGCAAACTTTCTCAGATTATTTTCCCTAAAATATTGAGATCTCTAGGTTACGAAAGCTGGACGGTAATGACATAGAAAGTGCTCTAGCATTATTATCTACAGCCCTTATCCAATTTACGTGTACATGTAAGGTTAAGAGCGCCGTAAGGACACTCATTAGTGTTTTTAAGTCGACTTTATTCAAGCCTCGATTAGCCAAACGTGATCTAGAGCTTACGAAAGCTTGGGGGGTAATGACATAGAAAGTGCTTCAGCATTATTATTATCTATAGCCCTTATCCAATTTACGTGTACATGTAAGGTTAAGACCGCCGTAAGAACACTCATAAATGTTTTTAATTCGCCTTCGTTCAAGCCTCGATTAGCCGAACGTGAAGAGCAATGGAAATGCTTACCGATATTACATTACAGTTCAGTAATCGTTCAGTATTGCTTTTCGTATTCTAAAAACGAAGATACGTTCTGTGGACGTTTGGCTAATCAGGGCTTCACATGAGTGTATTAGGACCTCCTTTAGCAACGCTCCAGAGTATCTTCGAAATTTTTCTTTCTGTATCATTAGTCCACAATAGTCGAATTGACGTTTCCGCCTACTTTCTTAGCTTTGCCTTCAATGCAATCACAGACATTGAGTTATACAAACTTCTGGCGCATGCAGTACTTTGGCTCTGTTATACAGAATATTCACTTCCTCATTTCCGAGGACTCCTTAATGACTAGAGGTACCCATATAAAGCGTACTGTTCCATAACTAGAGTGGTTTTTATCGCCTTTTTACATTTCCAGACAGTGGCGTATGCCTAAATGTCATTTGACTGTCAGTGATTGCATTCTATATGTGAACATAAGCCCGATTAATTAAAGAATCTGGTAATCATATTGGTTCTTTCCGATATCGGACTTCTTGGACCTATGAATTCATATTTTAAGACTTCTGTTTTCCATTTTTTTTTTCGTTGTCTGGCAGACTGTTTGTCTTAGATAGTTGGCGGTCTCTTAAGACATGAGCACATGAAGTTTAACATGTGGCACGAGTGATTGTATATTGTCTGGCTCTTTACTAATCTAAGGTGACGTAGTTGTCAAAGACATGACTCTGTTTTTTTTTCTCCTTTTGTTTCTTCACTCGTATAACTCGTAACTTCTAAAATTTTTCTTCTTCTAAAACAGAAGAGCAATTCAGATGAAACCAAACAAAAAAAAAATCATAATTTTGTTTGCATTACTAAAATCCTCTCGCTTGCCTAGGGCTTCAACGGACAAAAACAAAGACTAGCAGCTAAGCCTCCTAGACTTCTTCTTCTTCTGCTTCTTCTTCGTTTCTATATGTGTAACATTTGATGAATATATGAATGAATGAATGTACATACATACATATGTATGTATGTATGTATGTATGAATGTTTGCATGAATAGATGGATCATTGGATGAATGAATGAATGGATGGATGGATGGATGTAATTTAAAGTATTTTTGTATTCTTCTGCTTCTGCTTAAGCAAAAGCATTTTTATATAAATATTTGAACATTTTTGTTTAAAACATCAGTTTCAATTTAGATTTTCATTACAACGGTTTATGGCATTACAAATCGTTTGAAATTGAAAACAAAACAAAACAAAACAAACCCAAACGTTAAATTTTGCTTTTATTTTCTTAATAAAAGCCACGAAAGACAAAAAAAACCCTTAGAACAGGATTGTTTTTAAATCCTGTTTTCTTTTTTTAGTAGTTTTAACCCACCCTTCTTTTAAACAAAAAAGAAGAAGAAAAATCTCGTTGTGCCTAGTATAAGTGCAATATTTCGAAAATTTAAAAAAGAACAAGAAAAAAATTAGAAAAAAAAATGTTAAAATTAGTGTGTGTGTGTTTAGTGCTAACGACATTGGTTGTGGTGGCAAAACCAGAACCACCCGTTAATTCTTATTTACCTCCTTCCAATACTTATGGTGCGCCTGGCGGCGGCTCTGGTGGTGGCGGTGGTAGCGGTGGCGGTTCTGGTAGTGGAGGTGGTGGTGGTGGTGGTGGTTCACCCTTAGCGCCTTCAGATTCTTATGGAGCTCCTGGTTTTGGTGGTGGTGGTGGTGGTTCGCCATCTTCAACCTATGGAGCGCCTGGCATAGGTGGCGGCAGTAATGGTGGCGGAGGAGGCGGCAGCGGTTCTGGTGGTGGCAGACCTTCTTCTACCTATGGAGCACCCAATGGCGGCGGTTCTAATGGTAATGGCGGTGGTAGACCCTCATCTACCTATGGTGCTCCTGGCGGCGGCAATGGTGGTGGTGGTTCAGGTGGCGGTAGACCTTCTTCAACGTATGGCGCTCCTGGATCAAACGGTAATGGCGGTGGTGGTTCTGGCGGCAGACCCTCTTCTACATATGGTGCTCCCGGCTTTGGCGGATCTAATGGTAACGGCGGTGGTTCCGGTGGCAGACCTTCCTCTACTTATGGCGCTCCTGGCTTTGGTGGCTCTAATGGTAATGGTGGTGGTTCAGGTGGTGGCAGACCTTCTTCGACTTATGGTGCTCCCGGTGCTGGTGGTTCTAATGGTAACGGCGGTGGCAGACCATCCTCAACTTATGGTGCCCCTGGCCAAGGTGGTTCTGGATCTGGATCTGGTCGTCCTTCCGATAGTTATGGTCCCCCAGCCTCAGGTTCAGCTGGTCGTAATGGCGGCGGCGGTGGTCGCGGCGGCGGTCAACCCAATCAGGATTATTTACCTCCCAATCAGGGCAATGGTGGTGGTGGACGCGGTGGTGGTGCAGGCGGCAATAATGGTTATGATTACAGCCAAAATGGAAATGGCGGTGGTGGTGGTAGCGGTGGCGGTCGTGGTGGTGGAAGCGGCTCTGGTGGATACAATGGCGATGATGGAAGCAATGTAAGTAAAATTTCTTTCTTTCTCTACCATAATAATTTAAACGCTTTGTGGTTTATAAGCATTAAACAAAGAATTTTAATTCAATTAACTTTCTTATTAATTATAGTAACGGTATTCAGAGCATGAATTCAATTAATTTACAATGACAATGACAAACAAAAACACTTCATAGTAAATTTAGCAGAAGAATTTCATTGAAAAGAAAATTTTTTGAGAAAATGTTTAAAGAACTTTCTAGAAAAATTTCAGAAATTATAATTTTCTACGAAAATGGCTAAAATTGTCTATGAAAATGCATTTTTTTTGTTTTGTTTTATAATTTCCTCTACGGAAGTGTTGGTACAAATTCTAAAAAAAATTCTAATTCTTTCAAAGTTTCTTAAACAATTGCTGCAAAAATTTCTATGTAACTTGCTTTCTATTATAATTTCAATGAAATTTTTTAATATCATAATTTTTTAATATCATAATAATAATTTTCTAGTCTGTGAAATTTTACGGAATTCTATTTTAAACTTTCATTTTTGGTGTAAATACAGAATAATTTTTTTTTTATAAACTTCAGTTAATTTCTAATGAAATTATTTAATATTGTGTTGTAATCACGAATTTCAAAACATAATAACATTTCCAAGTACATGAAAGCCACGAAATCCATTTGTGGGTAGACGAATTCCCACTTTCATCAACAAAATTGAAACTTTGTGAAAGAAAACTTGCGTTATTTTTGAAATTTTTGTTACGAATATTTCGACAATCATTCCTTAAATTGTTTTAGAAAAGATTTTATGACATAACAGCAGTCATACATGCAGGCATAGGTATTTTTGTAACAATTTAACATTAAACTGAAAGGATGATTATCATCTATGCAAAAGAGACTCTGTCTATCATTCTAATTTGTTATCAAAAAATTTGAAATATTCTGAACATCGAAAGGATGAATGATAATCTGTGCAAAAGAGAGTCTGTCTGTCATTCTAATTTTAATCCATTTTGCCAGTAACAAATATTAACGTGATTAAATTTCAAAATTGAACAAATTGAACATATTTTGAGGAGAATTAACCGTCTGTTGTTCCAAATAAAATCAATAATTTGCTGAATAGAGAATGCAAATAAATGTTGCGAATGTTAAATAATTGTAGGCACTAAATGTGCCAAGTAGCTAAAAATAAAAAAAAATTATTCGCCATATACACACACACATTGATAGAGCCATTCATTATAAAATTGTTTTCAATGGGAAATGTCAGTTTAGAAAATTATTAGAAAAATTACCTCAAGATTTTTATCGTTTTCAAATCGTCTAGCAAAACAATAAAAAACAAAAAACTTAAACGCTGTCAAAATATGTTATAAAATGACTGCCCATCTAGGGGGGGCTTCTTGAATCACTAGATACTTATATTTCGTTTTTTTTTTTTCATATAACAATTGTTATATGCCATGAACCATATGGTCATCGAGTGAACTTGTCTGTGAGCTACCCGTTAAACTATAGTATGTTCAAATTCACTTGCATCCTACTTTCTCTGTTTTATAAAATTGTACACATAGTTACATCTCTGAGACTTTTCTTCAATAAAAAATGTTAAAATCTTGTAAACGCCATATGGTTAAGCTGAAAGTCTAAGTTACAATCATATTTGCCAACGTTTTACAAAACGTTCTTCAGTTCCTTGGTCTGTCCGCTTGCTGGTGATTACAAAAATTTTTGAAGAAAAGAAATTTTTAAATTAAATTTTGTTTGCAATACGATTTTTGGTAACTTTCAACGGAACTGATAGATAGCTAATAATGGTTGGATAACTAAATATCAATAAATTATAAAACTAAATAATTTGTGTCAAGGATGTGAAATATGGATGTGAAATATGTATGCACTATGTATGTCGTTCAATATTAAAATTATAACACAAACAAATCTGAAAACCCTCAATTGTTATGCTAGTTTATATAAGCGTATATGTTTCACTATGTACCATACTCAATGAAATGTCAAATGTCAAATACTTTGAAGTTATGGAATTAGAAATTTACTTTATATTGTCGATGACATATTTGAAAACCTCTAAAAAACCTCTAGAAATTATACCCAATCAGTGTATAGGTCTCTGGATAGTTGTTAAATAATATGTACATACTTTGCATCATAGATGTCATAGATATCCTTTGGTCCTTCAGTATGGTTCGTATGGCGTTTGTTTGCAAAGCAAATAAATTATGATTCCAGTGAATTATTTAGAAGTAAATTAATATCGTTTAAAAGAGATGCTCAATTATTAATCTTTTTTTTTTAATTATTAATAACTGCTTAAAAAGAATTTATTTAATAATACTTATAAAACTTATAACCTCATTTTTTAACCTATAAAATATCAACTGAAACAATTAATTTTTAACAGCTTAGAAAAAAAAATTTGAAAACCAAAAACTTACTTGCTTTTAAACAACAATGAAAAAAAAATACACCAGTTCCTGGTAATGCACCACACGCTGCACTTTAATAATAAAACAAACAAGAAAAAAACCAAAAAAAAAAACGATTTTCAAATCCACAAATTGTTTATCACTTTTACACAAAATAATGAAAAACAAAAACAAACAAAAAAAATGAAATAAAATTCACCTCCACCACTAAATACATTCACCACTTGGTTTCTAAACAACAAAAACAGAAGAAAAACAAATAAATAACAAACGCTTTCAAAATTATTGTTTAAATAAAAAAGATTTGCTTTTGGTTTGTACGCTTACATACTACACTAGAGACTTCTCACGTATAAAATTGAAATGGAAATAAATTTGAAAGTTTGCGTTGTTGTTTTATTATTATTTTTCTTTGAAAATAGGAACCAGCTAAATATGAATTTAGTTATCAAGTGGATGATGCTCCAAGTGGTTTATCGTTTGGTCATTCCGAAATGCGTGATGGTGACTTTGCCACTGGACAATATAATGTATTATTACCCGATGGCAGAAAGCAAGTAAGAACAAATTAACAAAAAAGTAAACAAAAGCTAATGAAATAAAAGAAATAGTAAATTTAGGACATACATACATACATATTTGAAACACTATAATATTCTCTTTAACCACACTTATTTCGTATATTTACATGGTGCGCTAATAATGTTAAGCTTAGATAGCACATATCGTGTTTAACCTCAAAAGTAAATATTACATATGAAAATGTAGTCTTAAGTACATACACATAATTATCCGTTTTTGTTCCTTTTAGGGAAGTATATGGCTATTCAAAGCATCCTCCTCCCATATTATTATTTTTGTTATCCCTTGTCTCAGTTTCAGCAATTAAAGCTTTTCAGCTAGGATTATAACCTAGCTTATCACATCACCTATATTGTGTGTGTTAATTTTACACATGAGACCTGTGGGACCAAAGGTTTAAAGTCTACAGATTTTTAACAAATTTTTCATGGCAATTTTATTAACAAAAAAACTCCATTATTTGTACATCAAATTGAATTCTTATTTTACTCAGTAGCACTGAAGCTTAGACAATCTCGATTTTTGCTTTAAAAAATACAGAAATTATTTCGATGTATGCATGCCGCAGATGCTGTGCTCTGTCCCATTCAGAAGACATAACCAGCTGACCCAACGCAATATCAAATAATTGATCCTTGGTAGAAAACTTACAATCGACCAATGTTCGCCTTTCGTAATTTATAAAACTCTTCTATTAATCTGACCTGGAACAGGTCTTGGGCGAATCATGTACCTGATTCTCTGCCTAGTTAATGTTACAATAGGACTCTTGATTGTGTCCAAAAAGTCTACTGGGGATCCATCTCATTCAGCAATTTCTTCGCAGAGATCCCGAAGTGACACGGAGGCCCAGCAAATTACAACACCAAGGTGTATAAGGGAATTCAAAGGGCACTGTCCTGCTAGCGTTTTTGAAAGTTCTAATATCCGGAGATCCAAATAGCGGTGTACTGTCAAAAATTATAACAGTTCCTTGTAATATTAACATTAAAATTATTCAAAAATGAAAAACCACATGGCGTCTACTAATCCATCTTCTGCTTAACAGTATATAGCAACACAACCTTAAATGTTATTCTTTTTGTAGATTGTCGAATATGAAGCCGATCAAGAGGGTTATCGTCCACAAGTTCGTTACGAAGGTGATGCCATTGAAGGTGGTCAAGGAGGCGGTGGTGGCGGTGGAGCTGGTGGTGCTGGTGGTTACGATTACGAACAGAATGGTGGCGGCAGTGGTAGCGGTTCTGGTGGAGCTGGTGGTGGCGGTTATAGTTCTGGACAAGATTTGGGAGCTAATGGCTATTCAAGTGGTCGTCCCAATGGTAATGGTAATGGCGGTGGTAATGGTTATTCAAGCGGTGGACGTAATGGAGGCGGAGGTGGTGGCAGCCAAAGTTTAGGCTCAAATGGTTACAGCGGTGGTAGACCTGGTGGTCAAGATTTAGGTGCTAATGGCTATTCAAGCGGTGCTCCAGGCGGAGGTGGTAACGGCAATGGTTATAGTAACGGTAATGGCCAGGGCGGTGGCAGACGTAATGGCGGCGGTGGTGGTGGTAGTGGAGGCGGCCAATTTAACAATGGCCAGGGTTATTCAAGTGGTCGTCCCAATGGCGGCGGTAATGGTGGCGGACGTGGTAATGGCAATGGCGGCGGCAGCGGCGGTGGCGGCTATCGCAACGGCAATGGTGGACGCAATGGTGGTGGCAATGGTGGTGGTAACGGTGGCTATAACTATGACCAACAAGGATCAAATGGTTTCGGTTCTGGTGGACAAAATGGTGATAACGATGGCAGTGGTTATCGTTATTAAAACAACAAAAATCACAACTCTTTAAATCCTCCATTTACATCATGATGACATTTCAGGCTTCTTTCCCTAAGGACTAACGTTAAATCTACTAATTTCAAAGGAATTTAAGAATTTGAATTTTACTCAAATTTAAGGCTATTTTTTTTTTAGACTATTCTTAAAATCTAGTTTTTTTTATAATTTTTTAATTTTAAGAATTTTTTTTTATATACTATAACTTAAAGACAAAAAAACAAAACAAACGATGTGGCATATTTTAAACTCTATAGCAACAATTTCATAATTTTAAAAAATATTTTATATTTTAAAGAAAATATTTTAATTTTTAATTTTCATTTTTCATAAACTATCACTATCATTTCTAGCACTATCATTATTTCATTTTTATTTTTATTGTAGTTAATAACTTAGACACCCATTAAAGAAAACCAGTCCTTTTTGTTTAATTAAAGGACTACCAAAAAAAGAAAAAAATATGACATAAAAAAATCATAATTATTGTAATAATTTTAAGTTTATTTAGCATTTGCATTATATTTTTACGAATGATGTGACGAAATGAAACGATACGAAATAAATAAATATTTCTTTTTATAAAAATAATGTTTTGTTTTATTACCAATTAATGTTTGCCATACAAATATTTGAGATATTAAGGTGGCCCACAACCCATAACATTCTTAATAATCTTCAAAATTTATCCAAGTGTTGTTCCAAAGTATGGGATATCCACAAGGATCTAAACGTTGATTTGTTGGCGGTACTGCTGTTTTATTAAAACAATTTAATTCCTTTAATAATTTATTTAAAATGTCATTTTTTCTGAAATAAAGTATTAAAATATTTTAAATAATTTTTGTTGTTCTTATTTGTGTAATAGAAGTTTTAATTTCTTATATGTATAACGGTTTAAAAATTCATTTTAACTCTATTATTATGGAACAACGTCCCCCTATAGTGCAATAATGTCAGCCATGACGATCAGTACAATGTGGAAAGTTCCGGAGAGCGATGTGGTATAACCACTGGCACTCGTTGTGTATGTTGCAATAGCCGTAGCGTGACAAGCATTTGAACACTAAAACAGTGAATTATAGTTATACGCGCTGAATTTATATGTAAAATGTTATAAATACGTTGATGCTATTGCACTGTCCAAATTTAATGGAGTCTAAATCTATTTAATTTGTAATCTTTTGCTTGGCTGGAATAGAATATATTAGGGGAGATGAGTAGCTCTTATCCTTGCTAGAGCAACAATGCCTTCTTGTACACGTATAGCGGTATAATATCTCGCTATTTCGTTCAGAAGTTCCAATTATTATTTTGTCTTTATTACGTATATTATAAACACCTTTTAAGATTTTCAAAGTACAGTATATTCGGTAATACTTTAGCCTTTTTATACCCTAAAGTTAGTCAATGTTTCATTTTGATGGTTGCAATGGCTAATCAAGAGCCATTTATTTAAGTCATCAGTATAGATCTCTATAATTAGTCTTGTAATGTATTGCATTGACTAATTATTATTTTTTGAGGCGAATTGGATACGGCTCAAGTAAATCTTGTAAGTTTATTTTTTAACATTAAGGGAAACATTAATCATTATTTATTTAAGTTAAATTATTTTCATAAATTGTTAGAAATGAATTTTAAAGCATTTTTATATATATTGGGTATTCATATTTCCTATTTCTTTTCTACTGATAGCGATAAATATATTTTTAATAATTTTATTTGTTTACTAATCTCTCTGTTAAATTATATATTTACAGGCATTAAACAAACAGCTCTGGATGAAGTTCTGACAAACAGTCCCCTCTTTCAAATATTCCATACATCTAGAACAATCGATATTAGATTCACATAGCATGTGTATAATATCCGTGGAAGTGGTTAGAATCAGTGTTACAACTACTTATGGCCTCTACCATTGCGATCACCAAGTACGTTTATAATTAGAACCTTTAACTTCAACTTTCAATGTGTCTTAAATTAAATCCGTACTCTTCCAGAATTGATTTGCGTGAAGATATTTCATCATTCGATAAAGCTTACCAAATGCTAATGCTATCCGGGTTACTGGCAGTGTTGCAAAGCCAAAAATAAAGGAAAATTGAAGGTAAGTGATAAAAAATAAAATAAAATTTTCAAAAAGAAAAGCTTACAACTTAGATTACTCTCCCTTGATAGCTGTTAGTAAAGTTGGTATCCAATCGGTTATATGTATAGCCTGATTAGCCACTCTTCGTCTTTTATTCAACCTAGGTGACCATAATAAACCAATTCCTCTTACACCACCCTCCCAATAAGTATTTTTAACACCACGTAGAGGCCAATTGGAGGCATAATTTAAATTGAAACCCTCTGCTGGTCTCCCATTATTCATACTAAAGATTATATTTGAATTGTTAAGAATGTTTCGTTGCTGCAACTTCTTCACGAAACGACCAACTGATTCGTCTAGTTTTGTAACCATTGCTGAAATTGAGAAAACCGAAAAAGTTTCAACAGTTTCTTCCCTCCAAATTTAATATTTTTAAAAGATTTTGAATTAAATTTATGATACAATGAATATTGCAATAATTTATTAATTAAAATTATGAGTATTTCGTACGTACGATTGGCTGTGTCAATGTGAATTCAGTAATTAGTGATGGTTTTTCGTGGGTTCATCGTTTTTCAAATAAGTGTGTGGCATAGCCATTGTGTTGTGGGAACAGTTACAAGTAGAGACTGTTGTGGAATAGGTGTGTTGTGTTGCAAAAATATGATTTAATTGCTGACATCAAATGAAACTAGAGCAACTAGAGGAATAATTGCATGCTGTGCGAATCAGTCAGTATTTTTTTATTATTATTCCTGTTTTTATAGTTTTGGTGAAGGTAAATAAAGTCTTTGTATTGTTTTTATTTATCAACCCGAATATTTAATAAAGGGTAAATCTAATTGTTTGCACTATAAAATATTAATGAAACCAAATCCCTAGAAAGATAAAGGCATACCTACTATCCTTTAGCAAACAAGAGTTATTTTTCTTCTCACCTAGTGTTCATTTAATTCAATAAATTTTCTTCAATACTCGATGATTTATTTAATTTTACATAAAATACCATAACATAAGTAGCAAAGTAATCGAACACAGCGGGATTACCTTTGTTCCAGCTTTTGGATCCATGATGTAACCCTTGTTTCAATCTCGTAATTGCTTTTTTCGCCAATTTATTGAAGAATTGCAATGCTGTATGCGTATGCATGGTGGTGCACATAAGACACAACTTCCGCAGAAACTCTAATGACGAGGAAGAAGGGGAGATATCTGCTACTGTTGGAGAGTCTAGCGGCGGAGTCTAGCCTGACCTAAACTGGTGCCAACGGAATTTATTAATATCAGATCATGTCTATTTTTCTACACCTTGTCTCATTCACTGTTCTCAACAAAGTTTAAACTAAAGAGTTTGCACTTATTTAGGGAGACATCAGTCACCGTCGTCGCAGTCAATACTGGACGTTTGACAGCTATGTATGTTACAACCCAAGGCAGAAAAATTATACAACTTAGGCACTGCGGCCGATATATCTACTCTAATAATATTCAGTGATCTTTAAACTTTATCAGGAAAAGAACTCTTATTGAAATTATTAGAAATTATTAAACAAAAATTAAGATTAAATTAAATTCAAAAACAAATTATTTAAAAAAATTCACTTAAAATAATAGAAATTGGCCCATGAGGGGATCGAACCCGCGACCTTCGCGTTATTAGCACGACGCTCTAACCAACTGAGCTAATGGGCCAGATGATCGCGGGGCTTCAAATTATCTTCGAATAACAAATTTTTACTAGAAATTCAGAAATTTCGAAAATTAATTCTTAATTTCTATTTTGCTACATAATTAGTTCGTAATTTTTAGTTTAATAAATACATTTAATAAATAATTTTCAAATCCTTAGTTATTTACGGTGCCTCTTTGTTGGTTTAGCAACCAATAAGTTCCCATAACATATATGGGGGCGACAGAATAATTCTGTTTTGATCATTATTTGAAAACAAAGTTTGTTAGCAAAAGAATATCAATTCCATAAGTAAATAGCTGGTGTTGGAATGAAAAATATAACCAGAGAATGGTTTTATATTGAGGTTAGGATTTCTCGTCAGACCACTCACATAATATTGTTAGAATTTAAAATAATAAAAAAAAGACACTGAATCCTGTTAATTGGCTAAAATGTAAAAAAAAAAACATTTAAGCTTGAGAACGCCAGCATAAAGATCTGAAACCTAGCTTTGCATACGGTTTTTGTCCACCGGCAGATTAGATAATAATAATAATGATTTTCTAGAACTCGTGACAAGACTGCTTTCTCTATACTAATAGCCGACTTATCTGGAAAAACATATTGAAACTGAAACCAAGCGGACAATGTAATAGTAGGAATGGTTTTATTATTATTCATCAATTTAACTTCAGCCCTATTAGTCAAATTCACAATTTAAAATCTTGCAAAGAGAAGTAATATTAATATCCTTTATATAATGCCGTTTCTAAAGACTTTTTAAATTCATTGATTAATTATTTCTACATTTTTTTTTACAATTTATAATTTAAAACAATGCATAGTTCTTAACATTATTAACAAATTTCATGTTAAGGCACTATTTTATTGCTGTGTTTTATTTTAAATTAAATTCCGCAATAAAAATATTTGAGATATTAAGTGACCGCCCCCCACAACCACATAGGTTTGTCGATATTCTTAATAATCTCCAAAATTTGTCCAAGTGTTGTTCCAAAGTTTGGGATATCCACGAGGATCTAAAGGTTGATTTGTTGGTGGTACTGCTGTTTTATTGAAACGATCTAATTCCTTTAATAATTTATTTAAAATGTCAGGTTTTCTGAAATAAAGTATTGAAATACTTTTAATAATTTTTGTTGTTCTTATTTGTTAAAAAAGAAGTTTTAATTTCTTATATGTATAACGGTTTAAGAATTCAATTTAACTCTATTAAATGGAACAACGTCCCTCTATAGTGCAATAATGTCAGCCATGACGATCATTACAATGTGGAAAGTACCGGAGAGCGATGTGGTATAACCACTGGCACTCGTTGTGTATTTTTCAATAGTCGTAGCGTGACAAGCATTTGAACACTAAAACAGTGAATTATAGTTATACACGTGGAACTTATACGCAAAATGTTATAAGTACGTTAATGCTATTGAACTGTCCAAAGTTAATGGAGTCTAAATCGGTTTAATTTGTAATCTTTTGCTAGGCTAGAACACCATATATTAGAGAAGATGAGTACCTTATCCTTCTACCAACAATGCTTCTTGTACACGTATAGTGGTAGAATATCTCGCTATTTCATTTAAAAGGTCCAGTCATTATTTTCTCATTATTACGTATATTATAGACGCCTTTTAAGATTTTCAAAGTACAGTATATTCGGTATTACTTTAGACTTTTTGTACCCTAAAGTTAGTCAAAATTTTAATTTTTTAATTTTAATTTCCTTCAATAACTCCAATTATTGTAACAAATTATATGAAAATAAAGTTTAAAGCACTTAAAATATTTTATTTGTTTACTTACTTCTGTGCTAAATTATATTTTTCACATGGATCCTCTTTAATATTAAATAAACAGGGCTGGATTAAAGGATTGCAATCAATAGCCTTTTTCAAATTGCTCTTACAATTAATATTCGATTCACTACGCATGCGTGTAGTATCCGCTTTAGTGGGCAGCATATTTATAGCCTGTAAAGCACGACCAGTGCTAGAACTACTCATGGCCTTATAATCATAAGAACTAGCATTACGATCACCCGCAGGACCATACCACATATCCCAAGAACCTTCATAATTAGTACCCTTAATTACTTTCCAATCGCCTGATGTTAAAGCCGAACTGCCCCAAATATCATCGATATTATGTAGAATTGTTTTGCGTGGAGATATTTCATCATTCGATAAAGCTTGCCAAATGCTAATGCCATCCAGATTACTGGCAGAGTTGCAAAGTCAAAAATAAATGAAAATCCAAGTTAAGTGGTAGACAAAATAAAATAAAATTTACAAAATGAAAAGCTTACAACTTAGATTGCTTTCCCTTGATGGCTGTTAGTAAAGTCGGTATCCAATCGGTTATATGTATAGCCTGATTAGCCACTCTTCGTCTTTTATTCAACCTAGGTGACCATAATAAGCCAACTCCTCTTATACCACCCTCCCAATAAGTATTCTTAACACCACGTAGAGGCCAATTGGAAGCATAATTTAAATTGAAACCCTCAGCTGGTCCACCATTATCCGTACTAAAGATTATAATCGAGTCATTGAGCATCTTTCGTTGCTGCAACTTATTCACTATACGACCAACTGATTCGTCTAGTTTTGTAACCATTGCTGAAATTGAGAAAACTGAAAAAGTTTCAACAGTTTCTTCCTCACAAATTTAATATTTTTTAAAAGATTTTAAATTAAATTTATGATACAGTGAATTTAATCATAATATATTAATTATTATTATAAGTATTTCGTAGGTACATATGTATGTAACACACTGATGACGACGATGAAATAAGTTTCGTAAGCATTTCCACAGTGATTTGCTGTGTCAATGTGAATTCAGTAATTAGTGATGGTTTTTCGTAGGTTCACCGCTTTTCAAATAAGTGTGTGGCATAGCCATGGTGTTGTGGGAACAGTTACAAGAAGAGACTGTTGTGGAATGGTTGTGTTGTGTTGCAAAAATATGATTTAATTGCTGACATCAAATGAAACTAGAGCAACTAGAGGAATAATTGCATGCTGTGCTAGTATACCAGTAAGTCAGTCAGTTTATTATTATTATTATTTTTTTGATGAAGGTAAATGAAATTTTTGTATTGTTTTTGTTTATCAACCCGAATATTTAATAAAGGGTAAACCTTATTGTTTGCATTAAAAATAATACAGGCCCAGGAACCATTTGATAGCAGACAATACCTCTATCATTCTACGGTTTTAATGATGAATTAGTATCTTCTAATTTAATAGAAAAGCTATTGTTGGTTCAAAGACTATTCATAGGCTAAATTTCGGAGACCTACAGAGATTTAAATCTCCTAATCACCTACATATCTGTACTAATAGCAGTGTACTTATTAAAAACAAAAGTCTTGTCATGCTTAAAACAAAAACTATAAAAAAAATTCGAATATAAAACTCACCTGCATACTTTCTTCTATTATTGTTAGCAATGTGTTGCACTTTAGCCAAAGCATCATCTGGAGCCCGTAATGGATTATAAGGATTTCCTGAATGTACAGCAGCATGTGCTACATATAAAAACAAAGGTTGTGAATTATTATGATTTGATATGACTCGCAAGGATTCGTCTGTTATCAGATCGGTGGTATATTTGCCATTAAATTTATAACCCACATTCAGACCTTAAATATAAAATGCTTTAATTATTAATACTTTCATTTGTTTAATACGCCGCCTTCATACTTAATTACCATCTCTTATATCTAAGCCGTATCGACCCCTTTCCTCAGCAGTATGATCAAAATAATCATGATGACCTGTCCAGTAGCCTACATGGCTGCGAAAACCACGATATAGTGGCGTATAAACACGTTTATAGTGGCCCAAATGCCACTTACCGGCTATATGAGAGGAGTAACTAAAAATATATTCCACAATGTATTTCATTTAAAGCTAAAAGTAAACATACCCAAGATCATTAAAATACTGTGGCATTAGTTTCTCATTTAAAGGCAGTCCTCGTGGTTCCGCACCATAAAGCACAGTATGCTGCATGCCTAATTATTAAAATATAAATTTTAGAATAAGAATTTTAGAAATTTTAGAATCTTTTTTATATAATGTTCGCACCTAAATGTATAGGATATTTGCCTGTCATTAGCGCTGACCTTGATGGTGAACATATGGGAGTGACGTAATATCGATTCAATATTATGCCCGAAAATGCTAAAGCATCAATATTCGGTGTTGGTATTTGCGATGAACCACGAAAGCTGACATCATTGAAACCCTAAAAATTGGAAAATACCCAAAACCACAAAGGTCTTGTCAAACTTTTGAGTATAAAAAAAAATTTTTAAAAAAAATTTTTTTTAAATACAATTCAATAAAAAAAAAACAGATACTGGCCCATGAGGGGATCGAACCCGCGACCTTCGCGTTATTAGCACGACGCTCTAACCAACTGAGCTAATGGGCCATGTGATCGCGGGCTTTCAAATTATCTTAGAATAACGAATTTCTCATTAGATTCAGAAATTTCGAAAAATAATTCTAGATTATTATTCAGACATGGAATATTTACGTTCTGAATTTTTAGTTTTTATCTTTTATATAAATACATTGTTTTCTTCCTTTATTTTAATAAATATTGGAAAAAAGATTTTATACCCTCCATTTTTTACGTTGGCTTAGCAACCAATAAGTTTGTTTATAACCAATATGACTTCTGTCTCCTCCATCATAATTCGCATTTGTCTGAAAATATCAATCCCTCAGTAAATAGCGGGTGTGGAATGAAAATTGCTTAGATTGTAGGCTCCTTTATAAATATGATACTAAGTCTTGGCTTAAATGTAAAAAAAGAACATTTCAGTACAGAATGTATAGGCTTGAGAACACCAGGGATATAGTAATCTAGAATTTTTAACTTCATAAAATCTGAAACTAGCTTTTCATATTGATTGTCGAGCGAAAGTAGATAATAATAATAAAGTATTTTTTAGAAACTCGTGACATCTTTTAGAACTCGTGTAGGGCAGGCGACACTTAATGTAACTACAAACCAAGCTGGAAACATAATAAGAAGATGGCAAGATAGTATATTAAAGAAACGAAAAAGGAACAAATGTTAATATGTACGTATATAATCTAACAAAAATCTTTTGAAAGCAATTCCATGAAGGTCTAAAGTTCACTGCCAACAGGGTCAAAATTTTGCAAATGGTTGTGTTATGGTTATCAGTTTAATTTCAGCACTATTGGGCAAATTCATAATAAATTTACAAATTCAAGTCTTGGGAAGCGAAGTAATACTCTTATTCTCTATAAACCGAGGTTTTTCTGAAGTATTCGACAAAAGATTATGACACGAAGCCTTAATGGTTTGATGTAGATGAAATTGGCTTTGTGAGCACTTTCCAGCCCATTAGAGTAAGAGTGCCGTATTTGTTGTTATATTAGTTTTTAAAAAACTACAATAGCAAGCACTTTTATTTCTAGTCACACAGAATATTGCTTAAAGATAAAGAAGCAAAAAAACTTAACAAATCCTAGGCTAAAATATATGTTATCTGTGGGGATTTGTTTTATAGTATAGTTGTTGTTTGTAAATATATTAGTAAATTTATAAATACGACTATTTAAACAGCTTGTATTCGCGTTGCCAACTGGCAACCATAATTGTTTAATTTGCGATTATTTCGAGGAATAACAGTCGATAGCAATTACAGTTGTGTTATTCTAATTTAGTGGACTTTTTAAATACATTTTTAATACTTTGTTGTTTAATTTAGCAAACCAAAAATTTTCGCGTTGCCAATTGAAAACTATAAATTTGTAATCGCAAAAAAAAATTATTTTTACAAGTAAATTTAAAAAAATGTTGGCTCTGTTACCATCTATAATGCTAATTTATATATCATATATTTACCAACTGGCAGCTCAACTGGAGTTTGGTTGCCATCAACCATAATCAATTGTTCGATTATAGATATAGCTGCCATCATAAGCAATTCTTTTAATTGTTTTAACCCTTAGAGTACGAAGCTCGATTTTTGACATAAAGTACGGATTGGGGTCACTAAGATCCCCAAAGAAAAATGAGATTTGTTTTATGTTAGCATAAAAGAACTAAAAAATCTTACATATTTTGAAAGTGCAAAACCATTATTTATTATTTTTCAGTTTTTATTTTTAATTGTAACATCAAAACGTATTAATTTTAAAATATTTCATGTTACAATTTGTGAAGTTATTAAAGAAAAACTAAGAAAAACTAAGGACCTAAGGTCCCCCACTCCGTACTTTAAGGGTTAAAGTTAAAAACTCACAAATCATCGGCTAAAATAAATATTATGTGTGGTGGCTTGTTTTTTGTCCTTGTTATTATTCGCGAATTCACATGAAAAACAAAACAAGACGCCAGCAAACAACTGCAGTTGCATTATTTTACTAAACGGACTTTTTAAATACATTAATCAAATGCTTTTCAATTTTACTTTATAATTTAACACGAATTGAACTGTGATTTATTGCATTTATATGCCTTATCTCTCCATACTATATTTTAATGCATTTTAAGCATTACAAATTGAATTTGTTGTTATAAAAATGCATTAAAAATTGAGTTTGTTTTTGTCAAACAGCATTACAAATTTTATGAATTTTTTCAAAATGTATTATTAATTTGAATCGATACTGTTTTGCAACAACATTAAGTTTATAAGTTTTGTTAACGAATAAATAAAAAAAATTCTAAACACTTCATCAACTAAATTTTAGCGGAAAACATTATATTTACAGAGAAAAGAACTTTGTTTATATACAAATAAATATTTATTGTTATAAAATCTCTACATTATTAATATTATTTATTAATTATTTGAGTATTTAAAAGTCTCCTATAATCATATAGGATTCTCGATATTCTTCATAATCTCCGAAATTTGTCCAAGTGTAATTCCAAAGACTGGGATTTCCGCGAGGATCTAAAGGTTGATTTGTAGGCGGTACTGCTGTGCTATTAAAATAGGCTAATTCCTCTAATAAGGCATTTAAAATGTTAGGGTATCTGTAAGAAAATATTATTTTATCTCATTATTGTTGAATTGATTTAAAAATTTAAGCTTAAAATTGAAATACGAATTAAATTTTTCAAAAGTTAAAAGTTGTTAATAAATAGTATACTTGTCAACTTTGCTAATGGCCTGGAATCTAACCTACTAAATGCTTTTCTAAACATACGACTCTATGAAACATTATACATCCTAATAATATTAGTATCAGTAGGTTGTGGAAATTAGCTGGCTTTGAAATAAAAAGAGGACGAAGTATTATAGTCTCTACTATATCGCCAGATGGCATCAACTTTACGTATAATTAGGATGTGGAAAGTATCTGGATTTGAAACTAAAAAAACGAAATATTATTGCCTCTACCAGATGACCAGATGACCTACGTTCAGGACTAGTCTCCATTTCCTCAACACTTGTATACCCAGGCGATGTTGTTATTGCTATATATGGTAAGTGTTTGCACACTAAGTATCATCGATTAAAGTTATAACCTTTATAGACCTTAACAGCAGCGTGCACAACAATTGTGCGCTCCTTCTTCAACTATACAGTGCTTGTTCATACATCTTCCTTGAACTATAGTTACAAACCACCCAAAACAATGTGCTCCAAAACGAAGGCAGCATAGCATATTGCATGTAGAACATCCTGCCGTCTGACACCAAACAAGGGCTACACATCAGCTACCATAAGCTGTTATAGACGCAACGAAAACTTTGTTGTAGTGAGAGGCAACAATTCGGACGAATTCGCTTCATTCGTCTAGTTGGCCCGCTGCGGAAGATCTCTTACGATGATAAAGGCCATTAATGTGTCGTTTCATAGAAGAACGTGCGGTTTCAATACGATATAAGATTTACATTTTCTTTCTAAATTAAGGTCGTTAAAGCAACCTTAATTTTAAGTGTTCTACCTATCATTGCTAGACCAATGCCTGCATGTGGCTGTATCCCGGTAAAAGTTATTGAAAAATTACTTTATCAGTGTCAATGTCGTATGCTTTTTAAGGTTCATAAAGCTTTTTAACTGTTCTCATGAAATCATAGTGTCTACTCTTCTTGTTCTTCAATTTGAAATAAATTGTCGCAATTTAGTATTAAAATTTTGAAATTCTAACCCGAATGAAATTCAATTAACGTGAAATGAATTTCATTTTAATTTTCTTGGATAACACCAATTATATTGTAAGTATTGTTTGTATATTAAACTTCTAACTCTTTGTCATATTTATTCGTAGAAATTTTTGTTTTGTTTTTATGAAAAATAATTTAAAAAAGAAGCATTTTATTTGTTTACTTACTTCTGTGCTAAATTATATCTTTCACAGGGATCATCTCTAACATTAAACAAACAGGGCTGGATTAAGGGCTTACAAACAGTGCCCTGTTTCAAATAGGCCATACGAGCAGAACAATCGATATTCGATTCACTGCGCATGCGTGTAATATCCGCAGTAGTAGGCAGCATATTTATTGCTTGCAAAGCACGACCAGAGTAACAATTACGTATGGCCTTATAATCATATGAACGAGCATCACGATTACCCGCAGGACCATACCAACCATCCCAAGCACCTTTATAATTAGTACCCTTAACTACTTTCCAATCGCCACGCGCTAAGGCCGAACTGCCCCAAATGTCATCGATATTGTGTAGAATTGATTTGCGTGGAGATATTTCATCATTCGATAAAGCTTGCCAAATGCTTATGCCATCCAAGTTACTGGCAGTGTTGCATAAACAAAAATAGCAGAAAATTGAAGGTAAGTGATAAAAAATAAAATAAAATTTACAAAAAAAACTTACGGCTGAGATTGCTCTCCCCTGATGGCTGTTAGTAATGTAGGTATCCAATCGACTATATGTATAGTTTGATCAGCCACTCTTCTTGTTTTATTTAACATAGGTGACCATATTAACCCAGCTCCCCTTACACCACCCTCCCATAAAGTATTCTTTACACCACGTAAAGGCCAATTAGAGGCATGATTGAGGTTAAAACCCTCAGCTGGTCCACCATTATCCGTACTAAAGATTATAATCGATTCGTTAAGCATTTTTTGCTTTTGCAATTGCTGCACAATAAGACCAACTGATTCGTCTAGTTTTGTAACCATTGCTGAAATTGAGAAATAAAAAAGAATACAAATAATTTGTATGTATGTAGTACATATGTAAGTACATAAGACACTGACGACGATGACAATACATAAATGTCGTAAACATTTCCACAGTGATTGGCTGTGTCAATGTGAATTCAGTAATTAGTGACGGTTTTTCGTAGGTTCACCGTTTTTCAAATAAGTGTGTGGCATATAGCTATGATGTTGTGGGAACAAATATAAGAAGACACTGTTGTGGAATTGTTGTGTTATGTTGCAAAAATATAATTTAATTGTTGACATCAAATGAAACGAGAGTAACTAGAGGAATAATTGCATGCTGTACGAGTATGCCAGTCAGTCTGTTTATTATTATTATTGTTTTTATTTCTGGTGAAGATAAATTAATTTGTATTGTATTAGATTATCCAATTTAATGCCACCCTCAACCCGAATATTTTATTAAAAAAAAAAAAAAAAAAAAAAAAAAAAAAAAAAAAAAAAAAAAAAAAAAAAAAAAAAAAAAAAAAAAAAAAAAAAAAAAAAATAAAAAAAAAAAAAAAAAAAAAAAAAAAAAAAAAAAAAAAAAAAAAAAAAAAAAAAAAAAAAAAAAAATAGAAAAAAAAAAAAAAAAAAAAAAACGGATAAATCTAATTGTTTTTTGTTTGTTTGTTTGGAAAAATTAAGAAAAAGCCAATTCTCTTAAAACTTCGTTCAATATTTTAATCCTTTTGCCTAGACTTTTGCGTGAGCGAACTATCAATTGACTTTTAGTTATTTGAGCTGCTATTTATATTAATAAGCTTACCTGCATACTTCTTCTTGTTATAATTGTCAATATGTTGCATTTTAGACACAGCATCGTCTGGAGCCGGTAATGGATTATAAGGATTTCCTGAATGTACAGCAGCATGTGCTACATATAGAAACAAAGGTTGTGAAGTATTATGATTTGATATGACTCGCAAAGATTCTTCTGTTACCAAATCGGTTGTATATTTGCCATGCAAATCATAGCCAACATCCAGACCTTAAATAGAAAATATTTCAATTATTTATAACTTCATCTGTTTAATTAATTTTCATTTTAATTACCATCCCTCAAATCAAAACCCCATTGATGTGATTCCTCAGCAGTATGATCAAAATAATCATGATGACCTGTCCAGTAGCCTACATGGCTGCGAAAACCACGAAATAGTGGCGTGTAAACACGTTTATAGTGACCCAAATGCCATTTACCAGCTATGTGGGAGGAATAACTAAAAATATATTCCACAATGTATTTCATTTAAAGCTAAAAATAAACATACCCAAGATCATTAAAATACTGTGGCATTAGTTTCTCATTTAAAGGCAGTCCTCGTGGTTCCGCACCATAAAGCACAGTATGCTGCATGCCTAGTTATTAAAATATAAATTTTAGAATAAGAATTTTTGATATTTAAAATCGTTTTTCTATATATTGTTCAAACCTGTATGTATAGGATATTTCCCTGTCATTAGGGCCGACCTTGATGGTGTACATATAGGATTAACATAATATCGATTCAATATTATGCCCGAAAATGCTAAAGCATCAATATTCGGTGTTGGTATTTGCGATGATCCACGAAAGCTAAGATCATTGAATCCCTAAAAATGATACATAAATTGATTTTAAAGTCATGTAGCGACAGCAATTGTAAACAGAGAGGAAATGTTTTGGGGCATAATCATATAATAAATTGATAAATATTTTAATTAAAAAATTTATTTAAAATTTAATAATTTATAAAAAAAAAAAAAATTGTTACTGGCCCATGAGGGATCGAACCCGCGACCTTCGCGTTATTAGCACGACGCTCTAACCAGAGCTAATGGGCCACATGATCTGCTGCTGTCACAATATCTTCGAATACTAAACTTCGAAATGTTCTGAATTTCCATAAAATAATTCTTAATAGAAATCATATTTCTAATCAGATACTAAATCGATGCTCAATATATCAATGGGCAACAGATTTATTCTCTGTTTCTGCGTGAAGGTAATAATTTTTATGAGAAATATTTTGTTTTAGCATCAGGCTGCTTTTTGTTGTTTTTTTTTTAGCAACCAATCAATTCATTGCTAATATGAGTTTAGTGTCCGCATATGGTATGATGACAGAGTAATTCTGTTGTGAGCATTACTTGAAAACAAAGTTGTCACACAATCTAAGGCTATCCTGCTCCCTATCTATGTATTTCTATCTGTCAGCAGATTGCGTTAT
>QOCX01000026.1:113067-132408 GCA_005959815.1 Sarcophaga bullata | reverse complement strand
CAGCAGATTTCAGGAAAAGTGCTGGAAAAAAATTCAAGTGCCTCGGTTTCTTAAGACTGCAATTCCCGTTTGCAATCTCTGGTTTCCCAGACAAAAACTTCCTAGTTGGAAATTTCAAATCGAAAGGTCTATTCAGAAAATTATAAGGAATTATATTATTGGCAATACTTGCCTATGTCCATAGTCCAGATTTGGCTAGATTTTAACTGCATTGAGTTTTACTCCCACCATCATAGGAGGTCAGAGGGGGATGACAGTTAAGTATGGCAAATAATGCCATTAGGTGTGGTAGCACAAAGCGGGTACTGGTAGTCAAAACAGCTGACTGCCAGCATACTCTGTCTATCAGTCGACAGTGGCACTGGCGTTTGTGCACTGTTTACCAAACATGTACCCCCTGTGGAGTAATCCGATCGCCTTATCTTATTTACACAACTTGTATTCGATCGAAAAATGGAATACAACTTTCATGTATTGGCCGTTGCCTTGATGTTTACTTTCAGGCTTCTTGACTCTGCACTTGAATGCTTGTTTATTGTCAGTTATTGGTAATTGTCATTGTATTACATATGGAAAGTTGTAAAGGCAATAAAACAACATCATTCTATTACATATACGGCTTTCAACGTGCCTGCGATCAAAACAAAGCTTGGAAATATTATGTGTGAAGTCAACTGTAAAATTCAAAGGTTTTCCTTCATATTTCTTTTAATTTTTCTCCAACTTTTTTCCTATTTTTAGTGATTTTTAATCGATTTTCTTTTTATACTTCTCCAAAGTCACTGTTAACTTAACATTTACTGTAGAAAAAAACTTCACATATATGGAAATATTGATAGAAATAACTGAAAAAGAATTCTTTTCATCTAAATTGCTTGGATGGTAATTCAAATTCTATGTATGCCACTACGAAGCCTTCCATGTTCGTTTTTTATTATTATTTTGCAAAAGTTATTTATAGTTTGGATGCTTAATACTGCAATAAGGATCATAATAACAGTAGATTTGGATATCGTATGCTATTTACAAGCAAAAAAAAATTACTCAATAAGGTATTTGAGTCGATCAAATTTATGGATGGCAATACGATTTCTGTATATGCCACTACGAATCCTTCAATTCACGTTTTTTAGTATAAGTTTTGCTAATTTTATATGAAAATTGTACCCCTAATACTGCAATAAGGATCATAATATTAATAGATCTGGATATCGTACATTACTTACAAGCAAAAAAGACCGTATTTAGATCGATCAAGTTTACGTTTATTTTACGTCAATAAGTTAAAAAGTACTTTACGCAAGCATTCTTGATTTGTATTTAAATTATTGCCTAAAATAACTACAATTTCCGGTATTTCCTTTTTCACTTTTTTCATGCACACACATGCATAATATTTCTTAAAGATAAAGAAGAAAAACTTACCAAATCATCGGCTAAAATAAATATTATATGAGGGGGTTTGTTTCTAGTTGCAGTAGAGTTTTGTTCTATTGTATCCGTATTGCTACTTTCGCTTTTATCGCCCCCATTGCTATTATTAGAGTTGTTGTCATTGCCATTGCTCTTGCTAGAAACATTGTCGTTAGTATTATTATTGATGTTGTTGTAGTTGTTGTTGTTGCTATTGTTGTTGTCCTTGGCATTGTATGAATTATCAGTAAACTTATAATGTTGACTATTTAAACTGCTTAGTTTGTGATTATTTTGCGAGTTCAACGCTGTTGTTGTATTCGACGAATTTACATAAAAAACAAAACAAAACCACAGAAGCAACTGCAGTAGTTGCCTTATTTTAATGAACGTTAGAATGGGCGGCGGACTTTTTAAATACATTGTTTTATTTATTTGGTAATTTATTCTATTTGTAGTATATTTTAATTTGGTTTAATTATTTCAATGCATTATAAATTTAATTTGTTTTTTTTTTTTATTTATTCAAAGGCATTTCAAATTCGATTTATTTTTTGCCAAATGCATTTCCAATTCAATTCGGTTTTGTATTGCAACAATATCCAACATAAGCTTTGTTTACATGCAAGCAAGTATTGCAAAAACAGCAATAAGCAAACCAATAAAATAAAAATTTACAAAAACACCGTCGTCCGTCAATTAAATATTTGCTGAGAACATTAAATTTTTTCAAAGAGAACACAATATTGTATTATTATGTAGACACTATGTTTTTTTGTTTTTTTTATTATTATTCTTGTTAGAATTGTTAACTTTTAAATTAAATTCTTCGGTGGATTTCTTAATTTCTGTAGACAAAATTATTTTCAATTTCTTGTTATTATTTTTATGCTTCCATTTACAATAACCTCTGCTGGGCAACTGAACAAATTATGAGAAAAAACCGAAAAAACAAATCTCGTACAATACTCAATATTGTATACGAATTAATGGTGTTTATTGGTCAAGCCACTATATAAATATACGTACGTACGTACGTACGTAAGTAAAAACAAAACAATGCCTGTCTTCTGTTAAGTCAGTGTTTAGGAGCTTATGTTTCTTAGTATGTGTTTTAGTTTACTCTTATGACTATAAATTTGCCAACTATAACGGCATTTTATGTTAATTTTAAAGAAAAACCCCCATACAATTGAAACGTAACGTTTATTATTGTGGAGTTTTGCAGTAGTGTTGCCCTATTAACATTCTGTTAGACTTAACAGAAGTTTTAGTTTTTTAACAGTAATGAACAGTAATGAAGAAAATGTTCATGAGAAATTGTTGAATTTGAGCGTGTTTGTTTTAATTAAATATTTACTTTTGTTATAAACAAATAATAAAAGATATAAAATATAAACAAAAATAAAAAAGAAAGAAATCGTAAATAATATTATTTTTATAAAAAAAATAAATTAAACAAATTTTTTTTAATAAAAAAATAAATAGAATGAAAAAGAAAATATTTGTGTTAAATTTTATGGTCTAGGTTTTGATGGATAGAAACACTGATCTCCTCCGTTTTAAGCAAATAGAGGGCCTAGTATACGATACGTTGCTTTTGTCGTTCTGAACAAGAAGACAGCATTTTTTCATACATCGTAGGTTACGATTTCCACCATAAACTTATGTTTAGCTAATGATCAATGTTGGCCTATGCTAAAATATCGTAACATTCTTATTTCAAATCGCCAGGCGGCTATCAGAGCTTTGGGCTCCAATGTGATGAACGCCAGGACGGTCTATGGCTGTCGAAAACAGTTAAGCAGAGTGGCTGAAAGATATAAGGTACACATTACTTGGGTTCCAGGGCATAACGATATTCCGGGCAATTGCAGAGCGGATGAGCTGGCCAGACACGGCACAATCATCGAACTCTCTCAGGAATTTTCGAATATTGGAGTCCCTTTGGAACCTTGTAACTCATGATTGAAACGCAGTCACGGACTCCTCAACCGAAGGCGGCAGCTTCGAATAAGGGCAGAACGGCGTACATGATCTGGCCGAGGTTGATATAAGGCGCACTACAAGCTGCTTTAGCTCCAAAAAAGCACGCTAAGTACGGTTGTCGGAGTCGTGACGGGGCATTGTATCATGTGTGTGCACGCGAGGCGCATTGGTCTGGGACACATCGCAAATGATTTCTGCAGAAGCTGCAGAGATGAGGAAGGGAAGAGACTGTTCTTCACCTACTGGAAACATGCCCGGCACTATGTCAAAGGAGGAAGAGACATCTTGGGCCTACTCTATCGATGATTAGCTGATTTGTCGAACATTGATGTCGGAGTTTGAGTCGATTCATTGGAAGCTCTAAGTGGTTCCAGGACCAGGGGATAAGTAACATTAATTGTGGTATCACAATGGGCCCCATGTAGCCTATGTGCGTCTGTCCGAATTTTCTTGGAGGGTCGGCCACTTATACCTACCTACCTACCTACCTATTTCAAATCTCAACATTCTTATTTTAAATATTTTTTTATTATCCTATTCAATTAAATTTTGATTCATACCTACCAATTAAATTATTACGACTGCCTTTAAAAGTCGTCTAACTTAGCACCCTTACGTTTATCTCTGCTCATAAACATAGTACCTACAATTTTCTTCTTCACTGTATAATTTACACTTTATGTCAAGCATAAAAAACTTACTTGCACAGAAATTATAATTGTTATCACAAAATATAAAATAAAAATTGAAAAAAAAAGTAACAATAACTGACAATTTTTAATGCAAATTTAATCACGTTCATATGAAAACACCACTCGTATCTTCTTAATAGTCCGCACAAACATAGAAGCAGACAATATCCCCGTTTATGGGCATAAATATGTAAATATATATACAATAACTTTATATACATATGTATGTATGTATGTATATACAAACAATTTGCATAATTTTATTTTTTGTTTTTTTTTTTTTTTAAATAATAAAGAGACAGCATATGTTTTGTAACAGATAGCCTAGCCAGTCAATCAATAAAGGTTTCCAACACAAAAAAAAACCAATTGCTCCAGTAAATGAAAAACAATAAGGGGAAGAGGGTTTATCCATTTAAACATAATTGAATTTCAATTAACAATATCGGAAGCAGAAAAATCTTGACTTTGAAGAATTTTTTTTATGTGTTTTGTAAATACAATTCAAAATTATGTGACTATTTACAGTTGACATGCTTAAAAGTGCTAATGTCAGAAATTGAAGGTACACCAAATCTCTAAAATCCAAATTTTTTACTTACCCTTGCCATGGCGGCACTCTAAAATAATAATAATAGAGGCTTACAACACCACTTACCACTTTCTTTTTGCCAGTTTTCTTCTGTTTTTTTCTGTTTTTTTTTTTTCGATTTTAGTAGATACACCCCTCTTTTTAAGAGCTTTGATTTTATCTGAAACCGTCAAAGTAAACAGCAACATATTAAATTCCATAAACACTGGGCCTATTAATAGCACTCAGTCTACAAAATTCAAAACATAAAAGTCTTCACTTACTGTTATAGTGTATATGGTGGACCTATCAATCACGATTATAAATTATGACCACAGGCCACAGAAGAGACATTTTTCCAATAGACAGCAACGCACACAATGTCATCAACGTTTTTCAATCAATAAATAATTGAGCAATAAATCATATTTTATTGAATACGATGAACTACACTTTTACTATTCATTCAATGATCTTAAATGAACTTTAGTTTTAAAAATTTATAAAACAATATCAAAAAAATAAATAAAAACCGAATGAAAATAATAATAAAAAAAAGAAAGTTGCGATCCTGCCAGGAGTCGAACCTGGAATCTTCTGATCCGTAGTCAGACGCGTTATCCATTGCGCCACAGGACCATGTCAACACAATAATTCAACTTTATACAAGTAATAACCTTACTTTTCAATTTCAAGTTACAGCAAATAAAGAAGAAAAGCTATTTACGTATAACTGTTAAGCTTTTTTAAGCCAACACAAACATTGCAATGAGATGACAGACTTTAAAAAATATTCCACAGTGCGGCAAAATAAAAACGTATTGTAGCCATTACTTTGAAATTAAAATTAAAGAGTATTGCCAATGGAAAAAGCTTTTTCGTATAACCAACCAAGAAAAAAGAATGCCAAATCGGAAAAATGGTGAATAGTGGTAATGGTGAAAAGAAAACCGTTAGTTTTAATTTTTCTTTCAAGTATTAAAACGCCTTGAACCGGGCAGTCCTATTAAAGACTTCAATATCCGGATCTCTACAGAATATTAAAAGAGAATTTGTGTAGTTTGAGTTTTCTTAACGCCTCAATTTGTTGTCAACTAACCGTTACGAAGCATTTCCGTTAATAACCAAGCGCTTTATATGATTTTCAGTCGTACATTTCTACCTTTTGCTTAGACAAAAAGCGTTAAAATTAATTGTATATCCTCAGTTTCTATTCTCAGACGACGCTGATGTGTGTAATAAACTATCGGGGTTTCTATAGGCTTTTGAGAACACTACTTAAACTCGGTGACATCACAGTTAATATTTATTTTATAATTGATAATTTGCTTAATAATCTGCTTAATTTGACGAAATCAATTTCTTTGCTTCTGCTCATCTCAGGCATAAAAATTTGTAAGAGAGCTAATGACTTCACTTTTTTTCATTTTTGTCGATGGGAAAGATATTAGCTTCGCCGCCTGACCTAGTTTAGAAGCCTATATCTTTGATCACAAGTAATGCCAGCCCATTAGGTTCATTTCCCCACAAATCCATTTTTTTTATCAAATCTAGTTCCATTTATACAGAGCACTTTAGCACAATTAGCTTCGTTGCCAATATCCATGATTCCAACTAACGCCCGACCTTAAAGAAACCTGTATTGGAATCCTTGAGACTAGGACCATTTCCCCCACAAGTACAGTTTTATCTGATTTAGTCCCATTTATACAGAGAACTTTTTACTTGAATAACTAACACGTTACGCCAATTCTGCGATTGAGCGCCATCTTCAATAGGTACACTACTACTATCATGTGCAGTTTTCAAAAACTCTCTTTACTAACCTAGCTTCCTTTAAAATATCCACCACGAATTCAACTCTAAGATAAGTTTCAATTCATATCTCTTCCTTTGACTTAGAATTGGTATTTAATTTAGAGATCCCAAGTATAAAATTCTGTTACAACGGCAAATTTAGTCTTTCAATGTTTATTTTTCAAAATAGAATGAATTTTTTTGCAAGGGTGGCCAAATTTTTTGCTCGGCCTTGTAAAAATGATTGATTCAAACCCTTAATTACTATACCAAAGCATCGGCTAAACCAACTCAAACGACTGTAAGTCTTGCACTTATTTGTTATCATTAGCTTTCGATTTATATTTTAATCATAAACCGTTATTTATGCAAAGATAACACTACTGACACTTGTGCTTGACAATTATGACATTGAGTAAATGGATCCTATTTTTATACTTGTTTGTTCTCTCTACAAGGAGGAGGTGCGAATTAGAGGAGTGTGTTCTTATTTTCTTTGTTCCACTTCAGATAAGAGCAATCGTGCCAGCCATTAACAAAATTAACAATAAAAACAATAACAACAAATATAATTCAACATATGTTAAAACGATTTTGAATACAAAAGATAAATAAATAAATAAATCAACTAAGCACAACACGTGCTAGCAATTCTAATTCGAATTTCGATTAATTATCTTTCAAAATTTATGAACATTAGTTTTGTTGTTGTTGTCTGTCGTACGTCAAAAATATTTATTTAAACAAACAAATTTTTTAAATTATGTATACAATCACGAAAATAACAATGAGAGATTGAATTAATTTAAAATTTATAGAACTTTTGACTCAAGATATGCACTAAAGGTTCTAAACTTCTAAGAATAAACTTCTTTCGATAAATTCTTACACTTAAAAAGTAATTCTATTAGACTGCTTTGATAAAATTCTTAACCCCTATTGGCAAAATCGCGATGAGGAACAAGATTTAATTATTTGAAATCAATAATCCCTGATTTTTAGGCGAAACGCTATTAATGTATGTGCCTTAGCATTGTCCTAATGGTACACAAATCAACTCATTTTGATCAAATTTGGAATTAAGCTCTTGACTGACGGGTAGCTATAAAATTAGAAATTAAAATTGGATTACAATGAGAGGTGTTACTCTATGTATATTCTTTTTAAGCTTAAAAAGAAGTCAAAATTAATAATCAACAAGGAATTTTTGTACCACACGAGTTAAACTTAAGTCCCGGTTAGCCAAACGTACACTGAACATAACCGAACGTACATTCGTCTTTAGAATACGAAATGCAATGGAGCGTTTTGCCGCACTATTATGTAAATTCCGTATGCGTTTACATTGCTCTTCATATGCTAAAAGTGAACGTTCGTGCCGTTACATTCCGTGGACGTTTGGCTAACCTGTACTTTAGAGATGTTGAAAAACGATTTGGTATAAATACTGCTTGCACATACATCTCAAAAGAAAGCAATCTTTGTATAGAAACATTACGGACGTTGAAAATGGATCCAAAACTTATAAACTCGTCTATGAGGCGCTACAGTAACACTTTGAATTTAGTGACACGGGAATGATATCATCTATTATAAGCTCTCGAAATAAGGCCAGACTAACAGAGGAGATTAGTACGAAAAATAATTGACTCGTACCAACGTTTGATCAGACGTTGCAAGTTCATTCGAACAAAGGAATTGGAAATTATTTTTACCCCGTTGGGCAACCATTGCTTCAATTGTAATCGCGTTCTCCCTGGATTGCTGATTTACTGCAGGGCAGCTATAAAATTTCGTTAGCATCTATATTAAGCCAACATCATGAAGCATATTTCGACTCATCATGTTTTGTATGCAAAAAAAAATGATGGCAACTCTATACATTACCGCAATGTTTAATCATCATAATGTGTTTTATCACCAAATACGAGTGTACGACGTACAAAGATCACTTTTTAAAAAATGTGAAAAAAAACTTTTAAATTAAAGAAAATTCCGCATGATGCTATAAAACGATTCTGTATACATACATACTTACAGATGAGTTGTTGTTTTTAAACCCAATGCAATCAGCAGCTCCGAAAATAAACATAATGCAACACATCACTTATTTTTGACTCTTTAGGATCAAAGGACAATTTGTTATCATTTCTTCTCCAATTATTAAAGTGGGCTTGGCTTATTTCTTTTGTTTATAATATTTAAGATTATTTTATGAGTTTTAATTAATGGACTATAAGGCGATATAAAATACAAATAGATTTAAAGACAAAGATAGGACAGAATATTGGAACTTGGAATTTTGGATTGAATTATTGCACATATTCATTTAATGTCCCTATTATGGCCTGTAAATCAGATCAAATCGATCTTTTAATAAAAGGAAATTTGCTAAGTAACAAAATTTAATTGGCATCACTTAATCTTATTAAAGAAAAAATCTAAAATCGTGACAGATGTGCACACGTTTTTATATTGTCATCTGTTTTATTTCTCTAATCATTCTGCGTTTTCACAAAAAAAAATTCCGTGTCGTTAAAGCATTTCAATCATAAATTTAAATTTTTTTTATGTTTTTTTTATATTAATTTCTTTCGCAAAATATTTATTTATTTTGCAGAATCGTATGCAATACTGACAGTTAATTTCATTAGACAATTTTGTTTTTTCCAATTACCTATACATACATGCATATGTATATATGTACACACGTACATATACAAATGCCTTTGGAGACATAGTTTTTATTTATTCTCAGTGATAATGTATTTTTAATCACAAACCCTCAGAGTTATATTTATATGTATGTATGTGTATACATCAATGACTGTACTCATGTCCATATACATATACATATATATCTATTAGACATTGGAGATTATGCAAAAGCTAATAAAATCGTCAACAAATTTATAACCTAAAGAAACGAGAGAGAGAGATAGTGTGAGAGCGCACATGCAAGCAAATCATACGACTTGACATTTATTTTGTTTATTGTTTTGCTGTTCCTGTTATCAGTTATTGCTTGCTCACTTAAAATAATTGTTGTTGTCAAAATTATCATTGTTAGCTTGTTTAGTTTGTGCCAGTTATAAACTAAAGAGCAATGTCAAGTCTAACAATTAGATTTCTCTTATTATTATTGTTGTTATAATTTTGTATTTGTTTATTTGTTTTTTTACAACACGAATCACAATAATAATAGAAACATTTGCCATTAACAAATGATGAACATGAACTTGAGCAACAGACATAGTTGGCAACTCTCTAGATAAATATGAATATTTTTCGTTCATAGATAATATTGTAAAGAAGGACATACATACATACATAATCACACAATACACACAATTGGCCATAACAACCCTGCAGTCAGGATTACGGCCTAGCTTCTCACACCACTTATGTTGTGTGTGTTAATTTTATACATGAGTGGCAGGACCAACAGTTTAAAGTCGACTCCGAATGACAGATTTTTGAGAAACTTTTCATGGCAATTTTATTTACTCACAGAGTTTTTGCCAGAAATCTGCTGAATGAAAGCCGCCGAAGAGATATTTTTTTCATACGTCGTTTTGTTGGAGATGTCTGAACTAGGGTTTCAACCTAGACCTCATGTCTAATAAGCCAACAAATACCTACTAGACTACGGCGACTTCTACATAGCATAATCGGTCATTACAATTCTTCAATCAGGATTATGGATTAGCTTCTCCCACGGCCAATTCATGTTGTGTAATGTTAATTTTGTACATGAGTTGCGAGACTTACAGTTGTAAGTTGACTCCCGAAATACAGGCAATTTTAATTTATTCTTCAAGTTTTTGTCAGAAATCTGCTGAGAGGAACTCACCTAAGAAATGTTTTTTTTTATATTTCGTTTTGTTGGCAGATGTCTGAACTAGGGTTTCAACCTAGACTCCATGTCTAATAAGCCAACACACTACCTACTAGACTATGGCGACTGTTGTAACAAATCTCCGCTGCAATATTTGTCTGGTTGGTGCAGCTTTCGCTGAATTGAATTCGGGTCGTTCTGCAGCGTAAATCCAATTGCTGTAGGAACGCAAACATTATTGTAGATATCTCCGTCGTTTAATATGATTGTAGCGGCATTGGATTTGGCACTGAATATATTTCTGTGGAATATCTATGAAACCACAAGCATTTTCCTTGTATCCATTATCTATCTACTGGGATTGGATTTCGTCTCTTCCAATAAATATATCCCAAGCATTTTATTAATGCTACAAGCATTTTATTAATGATATCCTTAATTGCTAGTGTTTAACATACATACCTATAATGCCCACTACAAGATAATCTCTTTTATTTTGTGTCAATACAATATTATAAAACATTATAAATCTAACCACGTATTTGAATATATTTTAAAATATACAATATAACTTAAAATACCGGTTTTTTTTTAAATTTTTTTGGTAAATAAAACACAAATTCATCCACCCAATACCGGTGAAATACATTCTTAACATTGTTATTGTTAGGATGGTAGCATACACAAATAGTGAAAAAAAAAGCTTTTATTTTTCTTTTATTTAAATCTTATCTGTATATATATGTGTGTGTATATATATAATTTCCAAGAGCAATGTTAAAGCTTTGTTAACATATAGTATGTGTACACTAAACTTGCACGTTTATCTGCCCCAAAATAACAACAACAACAGCAACAAGCAACAACAACGTCAACAGTGAGTTGTAAACAAATGTAGTATGTAACTGTTATCGTTTTTTTTTCTTCTTGGAAGCTCTCGCCATAAACTCTCTCCACATGATTTCTCCAATACTCTCGTTAAGAGATTTCTCGTTGCTTTTAGAGAATATTTTAGAACATGTGTTAAGTGTTGTTGTTTACATTTTGTGTGTATAAAAAAAAAACTACATGTTTTGTTGTTTGTATGTTAATAATTATTCGATGTGTGTTTTACTTTTTTATTTCATTTTGCAAGTAAAATCTATAGATTTTCGCTTTACATTTTGTCATTCAGTTAGTCGGTCGTGAGACTTTGGCACGAGTGGGTCGTCTTTTTAAGAACCAAAGGGAGTGTTTTATATTAAATAAAATATTTAAAAAGAAAAAAAAAAAAGAATTGTTTCTTATATTTGGTTAGTGTGTTTTTAAAAAAAAAATTAATAATTTTTTAATTGCGTATTAAATTTATGTGAATTTTAAGATTAAAAAATAAAGAAAAGTTATATAATTTCTCTTCATAATTATTATTATTATTATTATATTTCGTTTTCTCTTAATTAACAATTGTTAATTAATTTTGTAACATTTTATGCAATCGTTTACATACATATTGAAAATTATTATTTGATTTATTTTTTCTCGTTTCTCTCTATTCTACTAATTTTTTTTCTTCTTTTTTTTCTTACTTGTCATTACTGAAAAAAAAACCATTAGCAATTTTCATTGCCGTGCAAATTAAGACAATTTCTTTTACAAGAGGATTTTAAACAATACAAAATACATATATTTTTACAAAAAGTTACAAAAATAATTAAAACAATAAACCGAGAACAACAACAAAAAGCTGTGCAGAACGAAAAGAAAAAAGTTACGTCAAATACATTTGGATTATCAAATAGAAGAGGTAAGCGAAGCAAAAGAAAAAAAATTACCCACCATAGAAAACACATGTTATTTTATTAAAGATTTTTTGAATAAAAGAATTTTTGATTTTCATTGAACAACATTAAACATGTGGAAAAATTTACACGCCATTCATACATACATACATACATATACACATATTTCTATTGACCTCTAATATAAACTTGAAAAAAAAATTTTCTTTGAATGACCAAAAACTTATCGCAGATTTTATTTATGTACATAAGTGCAAAATACGCCAAACAGTGATGAATTTTCAAATTGTGGAACATACACACACACACACACGCGCAGACACACTTGCTGGTAATTTACACGTACTTACGCAGTGGCTCAATAAGATTAATGCGTATGTTTTGTCTGCCGTTTATGTTGGCAACGTACAAAGTTTTATTGCCGTCTTTTCAGACTTTATTCGCATAAAAATGATAAGGGTTTTTAATGAACATTTAATTTTTTAGACAAAAAGAAGAAATAGAAGAAATATTTATTTGTATGTTTTTGTCCTAAAGAAACCTTTTAAAATCATAAAATTTTCCTTTTGCACTCTTGCAAAGTATACTTTATTTTTCAAGCAGAAACAATTAGCTTTCAGCCGCTATAAAAAATTTAAGCTTCAGGGATTCATAGAAGAAGGACTATAACATTGGCAATTGCCGTAGTTACGTGTTAAGTGTGTCAAAGAGTGCTGATATAAAAAACTCTCGACTTATGGTTCGATAACAGACTTCAATTGCATTACGAGCTGCCACAAATAGTATTGCAGACGCAACTGGCAACTAGCATTTAAAAATTACACTTTTTAAAAGATATTTTCTGGTATACGCTAATTATTGCTTGCCAGTTGGCAACACAAAATCTATTATTATAATGCTGTACGGTATGCCTTGATCCTTGCGTATTTATTGGTACAGTTGTGAAGAACTCAAAAATAGTGAAATATTCATACTGCTCGAGAAAGTTCGAACTCTTTAGATAAGATATAGGAACATTCTAGTTTAGGACCTGTTTTGTAAGACGAACGTGTAAAATTGTTCATCTGTTTATAGGGAAACACAAATAAATAGGCGAACGTATGAAATCTGTTTATCTTACACAAACAGTGGATTCATTTTTTGCTTGGATGCATGCAGATATTAAGTATTATCACATTAATATTATCACTGATAGGCCACATGTTCGGTTTATGACAACACAACGCTTTGGCCACTTTGTGTATTGACTTGTTTTCAGAAACTAAAAATCATATACGCACAGAGATGGGTCTTATTATTATCTTAACAGCTTGCATAATGTTGTAGTGCAATTTATTGAACCTATAATTGCCAAAGTCAGTAAGTATCTCAAAAGCTGAGAGTCTTATAACATTATTTGGTCTGCTTTCGATATCATTTTTATCACAATAATTCATTCCTATTGTACGATAATCAATCAATTCAAGAGATATTCTAAAAATAAGTTCAATTTCTTTAATTCTAAGCTTACCGATCCTCTTTTTTAGTTCGAAACAAATCGAAAGAGCGAAAGTCGGTTGCATTATTTCTGTTGCTCTGAAAAATATTGTTTTATTTAGTGGGATATTTAGAAGTTCACAGATGATATACTTACGTATCCATAATATACTAGTCTCCGTAGTCCTAGGTAGGTAATATCAGGTACCTCCAACAAAACGAAATATGGAAAAATATGTTTTCGTTGACTTCCCCTCAGTAGATTTCTGTCAAAAACTCTAAGACTAAATGAAATTGTCATGAAAAGTTCTCAAAAAAAAATCTGTCGTTCGGAATTGACTTTAAACCGTAGGTCTCGCCACCCATGTATAAAATTAACACTCACAACGTAAGTGGTGAGAGAAGTTAGGTCGTAATCCTGACTAAAGGGGGGTTGTAGTGATAAATTTTGCATGTATGTATGTGTCTATAATATCCAGAATATAAGGAACCAAATTGAAAGAGAGTATCGCGATAACATTATTTTTCCTCTGAAAAAAATATTGATGAGTAAGGCATTTTAAAGTTCAGATGATAATATACATACTTATGTAAGCATCTATAATATCCAGAATGTAATGGACCAATTTGAAAGAGAGTATCTCGATAGCATTGTTGCTCGAATAAATTATTTATTAGTTTAGTGAGACATTTTAGATATCAGATGATATCAAACGGCATCTGGAAAATTTCAATTAATCTTTTATATTCTCATTTGCATGTACATGTTATTACACACTTTTTAAAAGGGTATTTTCTTTACAATACCTAATAAATTAACAAAATGTATTACAACGTTCTGCTATAAATCACACTTCTGTACACACATTGTTAAATAATTTATTTATTATACAATATATTTGTGGACTTGCATTGCATATGGCGTTCTTTATTTATTTATTAATTTTTATTTTTCAATACATACACACATATTGTATAATTGCATAATTATTAGGTCTTTACACTTTTTTTTCTTTTCAATTTCAATTTAAATATTTTAAATTTTTGCGGTTTTAATAACATTTGTTTGTTTGTTAATGTTTCTCTATGTCTATCAGTCTAATACAGATTATTTAGACAAAACTTTGCATTTATAAAACGAAAAAAATAAAATTAAATTAAAAAAATCGTATTGAATAATTATTTCAAATAAGGGTATTAGCATACTATGTGATGATTTTATTGAATTTTTCTTTCTTTTTTCTAACAACTTTTAAAAATCATTATTTAACGTAAAATAATAAAAAAAAAATAAATTTACTTTACTTTAATGATTCAATAAATCACAGTGTGATCACTATGTAGTAATAATGGCGTTAAGTAGTATAATAAATTAATTAGTAACGTCAAATATTAAATTTCCAGAAACTTAATATTTCAAACAAATGCTTTCTATTGTTAATCATACAAGCCGCAATTAAAAAAAAGCCATACAGTGGAAACTCAATTCTCTAGCACAATGAAAACAGAGTTCTGTTTAAATGTACAGATTGTTACAGGTATTGGACTTTTATTGTTCATACTCTTAAAAAGCTTGTTCCAGGTCAGCATTTGTTTTGTTTCATAGTTTCGTTAAATATATTTCTAATGTTTTTCATATAAGACCCTAGTCTAGTAGGAAATGTGTTGGCTTATTAGATGTGAGGTCACGGTTCGATCTTCAAGTCAGACATCTCCAACCAAACGAAATATTAAAAAAATATTTTTTCGTCGATATGCCGTGTAACCTCAACTTATTGGAATATAAATCTCTACAAGTGGGAAACTTCTCAAAGCAAGTAACTTTAGATTTAAGACTACAGAAATGAAAATATAGAAGGAATGGTAACATTAAAGAGAGTGAATGATGCTCTAAGATTTGTATATTTTTTCGACAACTTCCTATCAGCAAGATTTCTTACTCTGAGTGTAAATAAAAATCGCCATGAAAAAGTTTCTCAAAAATCTGTCGTTCGCAACCGACTTTAAACTGTAGGTCCCACCACTCATATATAAAAATAAGACACACAACATAAGTGGTGGGTCATAATCCTGACTGAAAGATTTTAATGGCCAATTATTTACGTAACTATGAGAACATCATGATAGTTCAATTGGTGAATTTTTTACCATTCTTGCACGGTATTCATTCGTTTGCTATTTTCGCCTGTGCGACAAAATGATTGACGCAATTTGATAAAATTTTGGCAGGAGTCTACTAATATCTATCTATTGACAGGAACAGTTTTACTCTTTCATTCAAGAGAGAAGAAAATCAAAAAGTCAAGGACTTATATATCCAAACTCTTATTAGTTTGTTATAAGCAGCACATTTTAATATTTTCCTTCACATAATTTGTGGCCTTCATAGCTTCATTATTCACTATGAATAGGATCTCATTTAGGACAAGCGTCCATAACCCCCTGAAAAGTATTATATTTTTTTTTTATTTATAAAAAATACTTTTTTTTATTATTGTTTTATTAACAAATTGCTTAAATTTAATTATATAATTACATAATTATATACATTAAAGTACTCAAAAACAATATGTTTTGATTTGTACTCATATTTCGTCGCTCAACTAAAAGAACATTTGCTTACATTTACTGGCAGTAGGTGTGTTCTGCAATAAAGAATGCTTTCAAAATATTAATAATAATAACGCTTTATAATTCAATAAGTGCTGCTTAAGGATTTCAAGTTCCATTACGGAATTATCTTTTGAATTTTCTCAATTTTCTTTTTTTTTTCTTGCGTTCTTTTCTTTTTTAGTTAATAATAAAAAAACATGTGCTTGCTTTCATTCTTTTTTTTATGCGATAAACACATATTGAAAATGATAAAAAAAATGTATATTTTTCATATTTTTTATTTTTTTTTTTATTTTATTAATAGAAAACTTGAATACATATTTGTTGTTGTGATTTCAGTTAATTTATTGTCATTTAAGCGAAAATATTCACTCACAATAATAAAATCACGAGGGTCTATAAAATTATATTTCATCAGATTTTATTTTTTTTGTGTCATGATTCGACATAAAAAAAAATAGAAAAAAATGATTTTTAAATTGTAGTGTCCAGTAGTGGCGTTTTATTTATTTTTTTTCCGCAATTATTTTTTTTCTCTTTATTACAGCGTTTTTATTTTTTTTCTTCTTATTGCGTATTTTTATACGGCTTTTTTATTTTTTGTTTTGCTCTTATTTTTTAAGAAAAATCAATTTTCTTCGTTTTCATCTTGTATTCAATCAACAACTTGGTCGTGTGTAAATTAATTCTCCTCAAAACCATATAAACACACTCTCCTAGTACACATGTTTCTGTTATTTTTAGCTTTTGACCTTTAACAGTGACTAGTGACAGTTAATTTAAATGATATTCTGTAAATATTTCATTTTCAAAAACAAAATAACCAACGCAAAATAATTTAATATTGGCGACACTGATTTTTGGGGGTTTTTTGTTTACAAAAAAATGCTTGTTTTCAAATTAGTGCATGATAAATAATGATAAATGAATAGGGAAAATATATAATACATAGGACAGCAGGTAGATAGATCGAAGGAGAGCAGACTAATCACTGGAACTCAAGGTCTCATGGTTATCTTCATATCCCTAAGTTATCATGTTGGTTTATTGTATGCTCGCCATTAAGAGGTACCAAATGTAATTTCTATAGGAAGTCTGCATTTTGTGCCAATTTCCTCAATTTCCAGTTTATTCGTCTGCTGTGCGCTCATCATTGAGGTATACCCAACCATATGTTCTATAAGAAGTCTGTATTTTGTGCAAACTTCTTCAACTTCTTCTAGTCTCTTCCTCTGAGAAGAGTTATAATAATATTAATACTAGTATTTGGATCTTGAATTAAGGGACATTGAAAGTATTTTATCGTTTCAATATCTTTTCCGCATGTCCTGAATTTATTATCTATCTTACCTGTTATAGACATACTCATCACTGTGCTCAAGTCGCCTCTTGATATCTTCACAGTTTTTATTACATTAGGATCATAGGCTAGATAGTCACAAGAGATCTTATTACATAGACACCACTTAAGGACAAAGAATACATTGCCCCCATTGGCTTATTAGACTTGAGGTCAAACCTTAGGTCAGATATCTCCAACAAAACGAAATATGAAAAATATTGCTTCAGCGACTTCCTCCCTCCGCCGATTTCTGGCAAAATCTCTGAGAGTAAACAAACATTGCCATGAAAGTTTCTCAAAGTCGAACACCCATAACATAAGAGGTGTGAGAAGCTAGATCGTAGTCCTGACTGAAGGTTTGTAATGTCCAACTATATATGTTTGTATGATAACGTAGAGCTTTTTAGCAATTTTGACAAATTATGTTTGTTGAATGGGATATAAAAATTTCGAGATTGACAGACTATAGTTTACTTAATTAAACTAAAAATAAATATTCTTGCCGAGATATTTACCTCTATGTACACATAACAAGTTACAAAATTAAAATAATATAAAAAATCAATGAAAGTGAAAATAAAAGACCATACGATGATAATATATAGTGTATGTATAATGGGTGATTTTTTTTTACCTTTAAAACATAGAAAAAGGGGCAAAAGTGAATGAAATATTTAGCAATCGATTAATCCTTTGAAACATTCCATAACTACGTAAGAGAGAAACAGTTTTCAAAAACCTGAAATCAGTCACTACATGGGAAAATATTTGAAAGTGTTTTGTGAAGAGAAATGTGTACTCTGTGATTACAAAGTTGCCTTTCGAAAGCTTGCCCAAGACCTGTATAAAGTATTTGAGGCAGTAAATAGTATGTGCTTGCCACTTATTTTTTTTTTAATATTTCATATAAATATTACCTGTGGCCAAACCCGAAACTAATCTACTTGTGATCTAAGATTTTAACGTATTTTATTTCAGCATAACTGCTGAAATGTTTCCTTTCAGAGCAGCAATTGTGGCCGACTAGTGAATAGCCGAGTAGTGGCCGCAAACCTTAGATTATTTACTTATTAAACCTGCCTCTCTATGGGTTCATGATATTGTTGGGTAAAAAATGGGCAGTAATCATTGTATAGCACCTTCCATTGTCTGTAACTCGTTGTTTCATTTTGCCTCAGACTGCTCTTGTCAAAAGTATGCTGCAATTGGAGCCGACTTGTAAATAGCCTAGTGGTGGCTCCAAATCTTAGATTATTTGCTTATCAAACCTGTCTCTTATGGGTTCATGATATTTTGGGTAAAAAATGGCACTAAATCATTGCATAGTACCTTTCCATTGTCTGTAACTCGTTGTTTCATTTTGCCTCAGACTGCTCTTGTCAAAAGTATGCTTCAATTTTGTTAGCTGATGTACTTACTAAAGTAAAAATATGCTTCGTCACTGTAGATAATATTTGACAATAAAATTCAATAAATTTAAATTCATTTGTTAGTTTTCTTATGTCAAAATTATATGGTAATTGCCACGTGTCATGAATGTTTTTTTAATACAACTGAAACAAAAAAATTCACCCGTTATATAATAAACTGTGCCAAATTAAATAAGAAATTTTATTTTAAATATTATTTGCGGTAATTGAAGAATTAAAATTTTGAATTATAATATATATGCGTATTTACAACAACAATAAACTTGTTATCTGTTGTAGTATTCTCAACAAATTTTATAGTGCCAGGTCAAAAAAAGTAATTTAAAAAAATTATGTAAAACTATAAAAATAAAAATAAAACATGTATGCGGCTATAAAAATAAATAAAATACTATGTATATA
>QOCX01000026.1:0-107855 GCA_005959815.1 Sarcophaga bullata | reverse complement strand
TACGTAGTAGTTAAATTTCTTATCTAAATTTGTTTTCTTAATCTAAATCATGCTGGGAGATCTTTTAGATTAGAAAGTTTAGTCGACCATAATAGTCGCTTTAACAATGATAATAAATGATAACTCTTCTAATAAAAACTAAAAGTTAGAGGACACAATAGTTGTTTTCTTTAATTTTTATTTTTCGTTAACAAATGTGGGGTGGTAACGTGAGGTTTTATTTCTAAATAAATGTGTAATAAATTTAGTCCTATTAACGGCTGCAATGTAGGCCTGCCACTTGTTAGAATTATGCGTGATTTTAACTTTGTATTGTAGGAGGTATTGTTCATTGTACTATATTATCTATCCAATGATATTGAAAACATCTGTTGTTTGCTAATTTAACTCACTAGTATACACTTCTTTTGAACACATTTTAACAAAAAAAAAAAAACCGCACGTTTGGTTCGGTCTCGGTTAACAAAACATTTGTAAACATTTTAAAAATTGTACTAATTGCAGTAGTTTTATGGATTTTTCTCATTAGCATCATTACCATATTAATATATAAGAGTGTTATTAGAATCAAATGATACCTATACAGTGAAGTCGCCGTAGTCTAATAGGTGGTACATTGCCTTATTAGACTTGATGCCACGGTTCACACTCCAGGTCAGACATCTCCAACAGAATGAAATATAAAAAAATAGTCGGCGATTGCCGTTCATCACATTTCTGGCAAAAACTCCGAGACTAGATAAAATTGCCATGAAAACGTTTCTCAAAAATCTGTCGTTCAGAGTCGATATTAAACTGTAGATTCTGCCATTCATGTATTAAATAAACACATACTATATGAATGGTGTGAAATGCTAGATCGTAATCCTGACTGAAGAGTTCTAATGACCAATTATGTACGTATGTATGTATATATTTGTTAGTGCTGCCTTATTTATGAATATTATTTTGTAAAATTATAAGAATTTTCAGTGATAAAAAATATTTAATTTTTTTTTTGTATTAAATTTTGATTAATAAAATGCATAATACTTTTGTGGTGTTATAGACATAAGACTACCTTGTATATAAAATATATGAATTCATTTAAAATTAATTTATTAAAAATGTGTAGACATAAAAAGAAAATTTTCAAAAGAAAATTAATAAAAATTTTATTTTTATAATTAAACACACATGTACGAGTATATGTATGTAAGGCAATACTTGATTAGTTTGTAGACTAGACAACATAATATCCCATAATATGCCTTTTAGGGTCAATATATTTTTCTTTTCTTTCAAATACATAAATTATATAAGACGATCCCCTTAAATTTTTTTTTGAAATACTAGTTATACTGGTACATCTTTTTGGCTATTTAGAAAAACACAAATGACTAGTTTATAATCTTTAAATATTTAAAATCTAAAAATAATATGAATTTCTTGTTTTTTTCCATTATAAATTCTAATGCTAGACCCCATTAAAAAAAAGTCATTAAACAAAATGTAGATAAGTTTGATTTTATTTCGTCTTTCTTTTTTTTTATTTCATAAATTAATGAACTTGTTGTTTATTAACACACATACAAGGCCAGTTTGAATAGAGAGCAGGCAGTGTGTGCAGTTTATTTATACCAACCAGTACATACTCGCTCAGCACATAGGCAGTCGCCTGAAAAAGACGAGCCCCCAGTATTTTTTTTTATACAATGATGTGTGCGATAAAATCCATAAATGGTTTTTGTTTTTTTCTTTTTATTAATTTATTTCATTCTTCTTTTTTTGTTTTTTGGCTTTTGTTGGCAAAAAATATTATAATTTTTAAATAAAACTCTGGTTGAACTTTAGACTTCTTGCTGTTTTTTTTTTGTAAAATCATTGCGCGTGTTGCAAAGGAAGTAGTGGATGTTAAAAGAAAAGCATAAACAGAGATTTTGTAAATATTTATCAAAATTGAAGCTCATTTATATAAAATATTTGTTTAATAACAATAACAAGCTTTAAATAGAACTGTTTTTTTTTAATAGTTAAAAAAAAGAAAATCATTTAAAACCGTTTCACTGTTTTAATAAACACTGCTCTGAGACTAGAGTCTCTGTCTCAGTTATTTCTTATTTCGCTGTGGCCTTAATTATTTACTCAATTTATTTTAATTTTTTTTTTTTCTTAACTTTAAAGTTTGTTTAAATTTTTTTTATTTGCACACGTTTTTCTTTCTTTATGCTAAACGATATACGTATTTGATGGTAAATGTTTTTCAAATGCAAACCAAAGATGCCAGATTTTTTTTTTGCAAAAATAATTGTTATATTTTGGGGTCTATGGTAAGTAAATACTTTTTAAAAATGAACATCCCTGTGAATAATGAAAGGAGTTAATTGACAAGGCAAAGAAATGGGGACACGAGGAGTTTTTGAGTTACCACTAAAGCGCGGTGGGCGCTCTTTAATAATTTATTTTTTAAATGATTTGCACTTGTGATATGTATGTGGTTAAATACATAAATGTGTCTTGAAATAGTTTCAGGATTTTTCATAACTTCTTATGAATCAATATCATATGAATGATGTCTAAGCTTTCCAACAGAAGAGATCAGATTAGTCAATTCATGAAATATATCGTAAAGATCATCAAATCGTAAGATAAATAAAGGACATGGATCCTCGATAAGATCCTACCTTTCCTGTCAAAATGAAAATTCTTTATCTAATAGTATACGTAGTCTTGTAGGTAGTGGCTTATTAGACATGAGGCCCAGGTCAGATATCTCCAACAAAATGAAATATGAAAAAATATTTCTTCGGTGTAGTTGAAATTGCTATGAAAAGTTTCTCAAAAAACCTGTCTTGCGGAGTCGACTTAAAACTGTAAGTCCGCTACTCATATATAAAACTAACACTCACAACATAAGTGGTGTGAGAAGCTAGGTCGTAATCCTGACTGAAGGCTTGTAATGACCAATTATGTATGTATGTATTTATATGTATTTTGCAAATTTTGTATCAATTGGGTTTGAAAAAACAATATCACTACATAAAAATTATGTATGTATGTATGTATGTATATAAACTAAAAATATTATTATTAAAAATATTAAAAGACAATGTACTTAATTTTTTAAAAAAAATCATTTTTAAATAATTACTGGCACTTAACAAAATTATAGGTATCATAGGCATAAATAACTGCCGGCATTACATTGTAAACATTTTTAAATAATAAATAAACGTTTTACATTTGTTTACAGTACAGTTGTTTATATCTAAAAATATAAATATTTTTATTATATACATACTTATACAACAGCAGTGAGTTAATTTAAATAATAAATACTTTTGAATACCTATGTGTTATTTCATTAATATTTATGATAACCAAACGTCAATTAAAAGAAATTTTTTGAATAAAATTTTTTTTTTTATCTCGCGTGATATTTTTTGATTTGTTTTTTTTTTTTTATAATTTCTATCATTAATAGTTTATTAAATGGTTATTGTTGTTATTATTATTGTGGTTAAAAGATAAGATTATAATTTCAGTTCAACTAGAAAACACATCGATTAATTGATGTTGACTTATAAAAATTGAAAACATTAAGGTGATAACGATTTACTATTATTTATTGTAAACAAAATTATAAAAGCCTGAAATATAACAAATGGTTTTTATGTTTGTATGAAAGTATTAAGAAAATTTCCATTAAAAAAACATTTTAAACATTTTGTAAATGTTCAATAAATAACGGCTTTCAACATAAGCCCCATAATGAAAATGTAAAAAATTTCACTCCTTTATCAAAAATAGATGCCTTAGGATGATTAATGTAGGCAACTTACAATATTTTGTATTAAAAAAATTAATCATTCGACTTTAAATAATTAATTGACTCTCTTCTAATTGTTCAATCATGTTGCAAGCATAATACCTGCAAATTCTACAGTTTTTCTTAGATAAAAAAACGAAAATGTAGGCCAATCAACTGATTTGTTTTACTACCCTGATGTTGTAGGCCAACCTATCATGGGAAAATTTTTTTTTTATTCATTCCACCTATTTTGAAGTTAAAGACACATCACGCTGTGAGGTGCTAAATGTAGTAAATGTCCATAAGATAATTAAAATCAACGATTGCAACCGTCATGTAAGCACTATTTCCTGCATGATTTAAGTAAATGTTGCACAAAGAAAAACATAGAAACACCTTGAATGACCTGGACACAAAAATACGTTCAGTGTACAGAATTTCAATTTCCATCTAAGAATTTTGTCATAAAGTAAAAAAATCTATCCAGCCAGGATTATATTGACAGGACATAATAAATTTATTTTAACACTCAAAGCATAGCTTCTACTCATGCAACATATAGTTTCAAATTAGCAAAGGTAGGTTGGTTATTCGTTTTTAATTAACTTCATTGTTTTGTAGTCGCCGTAGTCAAGTAGGGGGAGGTGTTAGCTTTTTAGATGCAAGGATATGGTTCAAATTCCAGCTCAGGCATCAACAAGACGAAATATGAAAAAATATTTCTTTGGTGACTTCCTCTCAGCAGATTTCTGGCAAAAAGTAAAGAGTAATTAAAATTGTCATGAAAAGTTCTTTCAAAAATCTGTCGTTTGAGTGGATTTTAAACTGTAAGTTCCGCAACTCATGTTTAAAATTACACACCACAATATAAGTAGCATGAGAAGATAGTTTGCAATCCTGGCTGAAGAGTTGTAATGATCAATTATGTGGTGCATGTAAGTATGGGCTGACCTTCCAATTCATCGCATAACAATAGATTCCACTCTATTATGGTTCTTGCAATATCGATAAATATACCGATTTTGCGCCTATACGTGGTTCTAGAGATTCTAATGAGCTCTATGATTATCATAGACGAGTTCTATATTCGGCAAAAATCAATATTAAGAATTGAATTGAATACATCTTACATATTTAATGAAAAACTGAAGTTAGGTTAGTTGGCAGCGCCCCCCCGAAGGAAGAGGTCCGACTTAGGCAAGCATTAACAAATGAAGAATAAAGCATATAAAAAGTTTCCTTAAAATAAACTAAATCTACTATGTTTTATTTTTTTCTTTATCTCACCTTTCAAAATTAAATTAAAATGAAGGCCACATCAAATTATGCCATAATAAATTAAATTATCGCCAGACTATATTCTTCTTCGATAACATATCAGTAAGAAGAGTCTCGCCGTTAATTAACAATTAATTCTTATAAAACCAAAGCGGTATGATGCTTGTCAATTAATTATTTTATTTACTAGAGAGCTTAATTTTCTAAATCACGAACAGTAACAGTGAGTGAATGAGTCAATTAAAATTAAAAGTTTTCTAACAGATTTGTAATTTCAAACAGATTAGAAATAAATTCAATTGTAATGACGTTTGTTGTTAAAAATGTCAAGCGTAGCAAAAAAAAAAAAATATGGACAACGAAAACATGATGCACTACGCTGTTCTAATGATGACATTTAAATAAATAATTATTTTGTTTACATACATACGTATTATAAAAACAGAAAAAACATGTTATTGTTATTTGATTTATAATTAAAACGAATTAAGTAAGATTGGAATCCCACCGGCGCCTAGTTTATAGTAAGGTACATACCTAATAACAGCGCTAGCGGCCCAGACTTGTAAATAAGAAGTTATATTAGATGTAATCTTGAAGGCAAATAAAGGGTAAATTTCTGTAAAAATTTGTTTTTAGTAAGAATTTTTTTTAAAGAAACAAATAACGCTTACAAATCTATCGAAAATTTCAGTGGTGAAACTCATTTTTAGCTCAATAGGTACGCCGAATTTGCTGTCAATCACAGCTAAAAGCAATTCAAGGGCTGCCAATGTACCATGAAAGATACATTATTGGAATGTACTTCTTGAATGCTCAATAATGACTCCAATCAAATTCATTTGGAATTTTGAGCAAACTTTCTATACTTCCGCCGTCTAACCATGACAAGATAAGCTATGCCATCTTGCCCGTATTCAAAGCTGTCCATGTTGCGTTGACGGAATTCATTACTGTTCACAGGTTTTCAATCGATCTTTGCACCACGTCTAGCCAGATCATCCGCTTAGCGGTTTTCTAAAATACCACTAAACCCAGTTTGTTTCATGAAGCCTACCAATCAACTTAACTTAATCGAAAATCTTTGGGAAAACTTACACACATACATACATAGTCTTCTATGACCTATACATGATATTAAAACAGGCTGTTAATTGCGTTTCTTATGGGGCATTCATTGCAATGTTAGATCACTTACAAGGATCTGGATTAGATTCCAACCATACTGAACTGAACTTCGGAACTGTTCTTTGGGAAAGACTTACACACATACATAGATGATATTAGAACAATCTTAGAGATGGGTTTGGATAATGAGGCGTTAATTGTGATGTTAAATCGCTGATAACAATCTGTTATAGATTCCAGTCAGATTATTGTACCCTGGGTAGGGTTTTCTTTGATGATTTGTTTGTTCTGTCGAAGACTGATATTCGTTGTGGGAAAAACTTCAAGAGACATTGAATGAAAAACCTGTTAAGACTTACTGTCCAACAGGTTGGACAAAATAATATAACTTCATGGTGTATAAAGTAGCTTTTACTATGAAAACGTTTCTCAAAATTCTGACGTTCGGAGTCGACTTTAAACTGGAGGTCAAGCCACTCATGAAAAAAAAGAGTTACACACTTAACATAAGGAAGTGGTGTTAGAAGTTAGGTCGGAATCCTGACTAAGGGATTGTAATGACCAATAATGTATGTATGTATGTATGTATGTGTATGTAATGTGGTTTTTGACATAATTTAGTTATAAATATTGCCCTTTTATGAATTTTAATATTTTTGCTTATATGGTGTACCTATTTTAATGCCCATATGTGTACTTATGCTATATACATACGTACATATATAATATGCCATAATAAATAGAATTTTTCTTATACTTTTAGCAAAATTGTTCCATCAATATTGACCGATGAGATTGTATATTTAGTTGCACAAACAGAAGATATTTTATCTAAAGGGTGTGTCGTGTCTTGTAAAATATGAATATAGTGTATATGGACTGTAATTACGATATTCTTAGTTAAAAGGGATTGACTATGAAAAACCTTATTGTTTGTAATCCTCCTACTTCTAGTTGTGTAAGGGCGTTATAGACCGTGTAAACAAGGCAATTATTTATGGTGTATATACATATTTACAATATGGTTGTTTTAAGCAATTACAACTATAAATTTTTAAATAAATTTATGAATACTTTGAGCTATAAAGACAAACATACATACATATTTACATTTATGCGTACATATTGAAAGGTGTAATCAATTGAATGGAATGGTATCACATGTAAAAATACGCCTAAAACAGTTTCGTAGTTAAATTTTAAGAACAGCAGTAAAAAAAACAATCTCTCTCATAATGTTAATGACTTTTCCACAGCAACTTTTGTTAATATCATGTCTTCTGGTCTTTATTGAATATGCCGACACAGTTAATTTAATTGAATTTTTTTTCCCAGAGTTTTTGAAAATTTCTTTCTAAACCGGTTAATAAAATAAATTTTTGTAAAAAAATGTAAATTTATTCATTCATTAATTTATGCATGTTTATATTGTGATTGAAGATCATTTAGTCTCTGTTGATTGTTGGTAATTGGTGTTATTGTAATCGAAACGTGTCTCAAGTTCAAGTTAATCGAAATGCATTTTAAGGCTAACAATTTTTAAAAGAGAAAAAACATTTGAAACAAATTGGAAACACGTTTATTTTTTATTTTTTTTTTTTTTTTGTGACTGATAATCATGTGATTATTAAATTTATTTTAGAATTTAATTTATGAAGAAAAAAAAACTATTTTTATTAACTCACGGAATTAGACTTTTGTAAATGCAAATCCCAAAAAAAAAGTATTAAAAATACGAGATTTTTAAACCAAAACATCGTTTCTTCACATTTTATACTAAATTTAAAAGGAATTTTTTATGTAGAGCTGAAATATACCATTTAAAGGATTCTAAAAGCGAACTTATTTCAGAGCAATAGAAAAAAAAAAGAGTTCATAAGATTACATGAAGATTTTTTTCTTTGTAAATTTGTATGTAAAATTGTAATTTAATTAATTTTATTCATGAGTCGCGATAACTACAGTTTAAAATCAGTTCCGAACGACAAATTTTCGAGTAACAAATTTATTTACTCCCCAGAAACCTGCTGAGATGAAGTCACCGGATGAAATATTTTTTTACATTTTGTTCTGTTCGAGATGTGTGGCGTGAGGTTTGAACCGTAGCCTTACGTCTAATAACTCAACACACTACCTACTAGACTATGGCGACTACTAGTTGGTAGTGTATCAACATATTAGACGAGAACCCGTGATTCTAACCCTGGCTCAGACATCTCGAAGTAGACGAAATATGAAAAATATTCCTTCTGCTTCCATTCATTAGTCTTCTGACAAAAGCGCTGAGAGTACCATAACATTGCCATGAAAAGTTGCCTAAATATGTCGTTTGGACACGGCATTAAACAGTATGTTCCACCACTCATGTATAAAAATTAACATCCACAACATTTATGATATAAAAAGCTAGGTTCTAATCCCGCCTAAAGGGTTGTAATAATCAATTAAGCAAATAAGTAAGTAAATATAATAAAAGAACTCATGACAATATAGTCGCCGTAGTCTAGTAGGTAGTGTGTTGGCTTATTAGACGAAAGGCTAGGGTTCGTATCCCGGTCATCATCAAAAACGAAATATGAAAAAATATTTCTTCGGCGACTTCCTCTCAGCAGATTTCTGGCAAAAACTCTGAGAGTAAATAAAATTGCCATGAAAGCTTCTCAAAAAAATCTGTCGTTCGGAGTCGACCTTTAAACTGTAGGTCCCGCCACTCATGTATAAAATTAACACACACAACATAAGTGGTGTGAGGTCGTAATCCTGACTGAAGGGTTGTAATGGCCAATTATGTATGTATGTATGTACTCGTGACAATGCCAAAAATATTCTGCAAAGTTTTGCCATTTCTTCACTAATAGACAAACGAAGTTTACTATAAAAATTCATCTTCTCTATCGAAATGCCATCTTCAACCACGAAGAAAAGCTTAACTTTAGCTTAATAGATATGTCAACAAACAGATTTGCCGAAATTGGTGTAAAAAGCTGCCTAAGCTACCTGAAAAATGAACAATTTGGTGCGGTATGTGGCCTGGAACCTACCATATTTAAGAACGATGTAAATCGCAACCTTTTACAGTTAATGGGACAAGGGAACGTGTGATTATTATTGACTTCTCTTAACAACAGGATGACGCCATGTTCCACACAGGCCATGCCACAATAAATATTCCGCAAATTTACAATATGTTAGGTTCCATTGCTTTGTTCTTCATTGAGTTAACCGCCTATTTTCCTAAATTATTATTTTTCCGATATTTAATATTTTTATATACTCATTAAATAAATTTCTATTTTTATTTTCAGAATTTAAAAACAAAATTTTAAAAAATGTTGTTCGGAGTAGCTCAAACGGCCTTTAAGTCTTTACGACAGACAACACCCAGAGTCCGTGTATACCTCTATAATAAGAATGCCTATTCTACACAGGTAATAAATATTTTACTAATCTAACCTTAACTGCCATATCTAGCAATAATTGTTTTATCTTTTCTCTTACTGGTTGAATCAGGTTGAATATAAGCCCATTCGTTCCGTATTGGTTGCGAATCGTGGTGAAATTGCCATACGTGTTTTCCGTGCCTGTACCGAATTGGGCATTAAATCGGTGGCCATATATTCTGAACAAGATAAAATGCATATGCATCGTCAAAAGGCCGATGAAGCCTACTTGGTGGGCAAAGGCTTGCCACCAGTTGAAGCATATTTAAACATTCCAGAAATTATTCGCGTCTGTAAGGAAAACGATGTTGATGCTGTGCATCCCGGTTATGGTTTCCTTTCGGAACGCAGTGATTTTGCTCAGTCTGTCATTGATGCTGGTCTTCGTTTCATTGGTCCCTCACCCAAGGTTGTCCAACAGATGGGTGATAAAGTAGCCGCTCGTATTGCTGCCATTGAGGCCGGTGTTCCCATTGTGCCTGGTACTGATGGTCCCGTAACCACCAAAGAAGAAGCTATGGAATTCTGCAAGAAACACGGCCTACCTGTTATCTTTAAAGCTGCCTATGGTGGTGGCGGTCGTGGTATGCGTGTAGTACGCAAAATGGATGAAGTCGAGGAAATGTTCGAACGTGCCAGTTCAGAAGCTAAAGCTGCTTTCGGTAATGGTGCCATGTTTATCGAAAAGTTTATTGAACGTCCACGTCACATTGAAGTACAATTGTTGGGTGACAAAGCCGGCAATGTAGTTCACTTGTACGAACGTGATTGTTCCGTACAACGTCGTCATCAGAAGGTGGTGGAAATTGCTCCTGCTCCTCGTTTGCCTATAGAAGTACGTGACAAAATGACTGAAGCTGCTGTACGTTTGGCTAGACATGTCGGCTATGAAAATGCCGGTACTGTTGAATTCTTATGTGACGAATCTGGTAACTTCTACTTTATTGAAGTAAATGCCCGTCTACAAGTTGAGCACACTGTTACTGAAGAAATTACCGGCATCGATTTGGTACAATCACAAATTCGTGTGGCCGAAGGTATGACATTGCCTGAACTTGGCTATACACAGGAAAAAATTCAACCTCGTGGCTATGCCATACAATGTCGTGTTACCACCGAAGATCCTGCTAACGAATTCCAACCCAGTACCGGACGTATCGAAGTCTTCCGTTCTGGTGAGGGTATGGGTATACGTTTGGACAGTGCCTCAGCCTTTGCCGGTGCCATTATCTCACCTTACTATGATTCATTGCTAGTCAAAATTATCTCACATGCCACAGATTTACAAAGCTCTGCCTCCAAGATGAATCGTGCTTTGCGTGAGTTCCGTATACGTGGTGTCAAAACGAATATTCCTTTCTTACTCAACGTATTGGAAAATCAAAAATTCCTTCACGGTGTGCTCGATACATATTTCATCGATGAGCATCCACAGCTGTTTAAATTCCGTCACTCACAAAATCGTGCTCAAAAATTGCTCAACTATTTGGGTGAAGTATTGGTAAATGGACCTCAAACACCATTGGCTACAAATCTGAAACCTGCCGAAGTTAATCCCCATGTACCTAATGTTCCTTTAGGTAAGTACAGATAAAATGGGTTTTTTTGGTGTTCATGTTCCTGTTGCTGCATTTCAAACAAAAAAAATTTTTTTTAACTGGCTTTACTTGGAAAAGGAATGGCTTTCGAGTTTTTTTTCGTTTTATATCCTGATTTCTAACCTCATGTCATAATTTTTAAGGCTTAATTTTGGGCGACTTGTTTACTTCTATGTGAAAAACGTTATTTTCTTCTAGCGCAACTTTAGATCAGAACTTTCCTTTATCACGATAGAGGTTTAGATATTTTACAAATAAGGGGAAAACTTAATAATTTCTATTTTTTTTCAATGATTTGTTATTTTGGAACTGTTTAGAAAGCTTAGAATATAAACCCTTTTTAGCTGAAAATAGCAACGCAGTTTCATTCCCAAAATCTCATATAGGAAAATTAGTAAAAAAAAAATTGATAAAGTTTTCATTAGGATACATACACTCAGTATTCAAACTCTTTAACATTGATTGTTAACATCACATGACTGGTATTTAATTATTTTGTGTTAGAGGAATACATTAAAAACGTTGTTCACATGCGATTTTGTTTATGTCACAGGCTTTCTGCAGATGTAAAAAGAGAGTTTGGTAACAAAGTATTTGTACCGTGGTTGGTTTTAATATAATTTCTAAAGGTGGAACCAAATCTTTCGTTTGACAGCTCTCTGTCAATATGTATATACATACATAGCTTTTTAAACGTTTACATATCTCCTAATAAGAATTTCTTTTTCAAAATTCTTCAGACTTTTTGATTTTGGTTCGTACTGAAGACTTAAACCGAGCGTATAAGAATAGAGTTTACTTTTAGTCGTTGTTTAGAGGGTTAAACCCATTCTAATTTCCAAAATTTTTGAAGATGTAATTGTCATAATATGGAGTCTTTGAAGATTAAGTTTTCGTTAATTTTCCATAAAATAAATTAATCTAACGCTTCAGCCATAGCCAACTTCATTTTTGGTTATATACGCTCCGGCAACGTGAGACCTATGTACATCCTACGTATGTAAACTTTTGTAAGACTGCGTACTTTGAATTTCACCTGATAGCAGTTAAATTTTTCTTAGCTTTCGATTTTTTTTTTCCTTACTCAACGCTTTTATCTCTCCAACAGCCACACACACATAATCTTTTATTAGTTTTCAAGGCGATATTAAAATAAAACGAAATTTTTTAATAAAAAGTGAATTTTTTTGATTCCAAATAAATGCTTTAAATTATATGTTTGTGAGTGTGGTTGTTAATACCCGTTTTTACCTTTTTGTTTAAGCTTTATTTGTTAAATTTTTTTTCTTAATTTTTTTTAATTTACTTTTCTTTTATATGTTGCATTTTGTTATTAATACACTGCAAAAAAAAAAAAACTTTAAACATCATTAATCACTTGATACCATAAACGCCATTGCAATTGTTGTGCCTATTAACAAAACAAAACAAAAAAAATTTCCATAAATGTGGCCACTTACAAAATTACCAACGTTCTTCATCAATGAAATGAAATTTTTAAATCGTGAAGATTTATCACCCGAGGCAATAGAACGTGAAGAACGTGGTGAAGCTAAAGGTATGTTATAATGTTTTTGGAAGTGTTGTGATACAAAAAAAAAAAAAAAAATCTCCATAAAATTTAAATCGAAAGATGGATAATAGTTTAAATTTCCATAAATTGTTTTAGTTACAGTCGGAAATTAATAACTAAGACGATAACGATTTTTGTTTGAACATTTGTTAATAAAATATACCGTGAAATGCTTTAAAATATAAAGAAAATTAGTTTAGTTCGATTTGAAAATCCAAGACACAATCACAAAATTTAAGCACCACCTAATTTGGCGTTAACAGAGCTAAATTTACCCTTAACAGAGCACTGTTAGCTGTTTAACAGTATACGTCTGAACAAGCCCACTTAGAACATATGGGATGTAGTACAACTACCCTACTTTGTGCAAAAGCTAGCCCAGAGGGATCACTTTCGAATCGTGGAATTGGTATAGCTGGAATACTGTTAGGTTTTGAGAAAATGGAATGAGAAAAAAAATCGATTTTCAGTCAAAAACATATGCAAATTTTCTGCAAGATCAGTGAGTAAGCATACACCCTCAAATCGCAACGTGATGGGGCCTCATGGCTAATACATAAAAGTACAGCTGTAGCAAGAGCATGTCATAAAATAAACAAACGAAAATAATCTTTCAAATGGCAGTACCATTGTTAAAAATTGAAAATCGGTCACATAATTAACAGGCTCAGTTCGTTCAGTTGTGTCATTCGTATGATTTAACCCGTTCGTACACAGCTCTGATTAAATTGAAAATCGGTCACATAATTAACAGGCTCAGTTCGTTCAGTTGTGTCATTCGTATGATTTAACCCGTTCGTACACAGCTCTGATTAGCCGTAAAAATTATAGGCTTTAAATATGGCCGTAGCATATACGAACAGTATACCAACATATACATCTTATAAGGCGATAGAGGACCCTTTTTATATTGTGCTACCCCTATAAAGGAAGATACTCAATGGCGAAGCTCACAAAAAAAATGAGTAACCGGCTTCACATCGCTACCGTATGTTTTTGAATAAAAATCGTGAATCACGCTAAGAAACCAAGTGCCAGATAGACAATCACGCCATACACAAACATCCTAATTACCAAATTATATTGGACGATCTCCCTTCCTCTTCACATTCGGCACAATTTTCGTGGCCTTAATATGGACTTTCAAGGTGTTGAGATTGACAGATTGGCGGCATTAAAAGCGCAGCAAGCTTTTAATCAGTCGTATAAAGGGTGTCAATCAGTCATCAAAAGCCATAAAGCTAACGATGCAACAGAGACCACCCAACCGCAATTTCTAATAGTGAGATGCATCTACCCAGGAGAATACTATCCATCCTAGCGCAACTATGAGTTGTCTGATAATGCTAACTACTACAGAAAGAGAATTATCCTCAATACCATAAACTATTATAAAAGATCTCACGACACTGGTCTTCTATTCACGTTTCCTGTGGTTGAGACCTGCCAAGGTGATGCAACTTCTCCAGCTACCAACCGCCTGGCATAAACGGGCATACTAAAATCTATTTTATTTATTAACTGACAATTGTTTTGAATACAGTAGAGGCGTTATAATATTAACAACAACAACTACGCACTTATAGTTAAAAAAAAGATATGTTCTGAACGGTTAAGACCGTGACCGTTTCTAATATTTAATAAGATATGCTTATGTTTGCTTAAATATAAAATTCTTTCTAGAATTTTTTCAACTTCGTCTTTGCAATTGCAAGCGGAAATTAAACTTGAAGGAGAAAGTTTTCGATAATTATTATTGCATGCTTCTTAATTGAATTTAAACTTTTATCCATCTTTTAACAACGATATACAAACATACATATGTATGCCAATTATGAACACATTTGATGATCATTCACATTTCTTTTTGGCTTATAATTTTGTAAATAACTTCTATGTTTTGTGTACTTTCTTGGACTTGGGCTTGTACAATATTTTCTTTCAAAATTTTCATTAATAACTTCATTCTTAAGAAGGTTAGTTTCTTTGCTAACATTTAAAGCTTAATCTACTCATGAAAAATATTTAACATACTATTATTACTTATTCTTTTTACTGCCATTTCTTGTAATAACTGTTTATATTTTAAATATTCATCAATTTCCTCCCCCATCACTAAACACAAAATATTTAGTCACCGAACCACCAAAAGGTCTTCGTCATATTTTGACTAGTCAAGGTCCGGAAGCATTCGCTAAAGAAGTCCGTTCCCGTAAGAATTTAATGTTGATGGATACCACCTACAGAGATGCTCATCAGTCGTTATTGGCTACCCGTGTTCGTTCTCATGATCTTTTGAAGATATCCCCCTATGTTGCAAATAAATTTAATAATTTGTATTCGTTGGAAAATTGGGGTGGTGCCACTTTTGATGTGGCACTTCGTTTCTTGCATGAATGTCCTTGGGAGCGTTTGGAAGAGATGCGTAAAATGATACCAAATATTCCATTCCAAATGTTGTTGAGAGGTGCTAATGCTGTCGGTTATACAAATTATCCCGATAATGTTGTATATAAATTCTGTGAATTGGCTGTAAGTTAATGGCATCGTAATGGCTCAGTTTCTTTATCGAGAATTTTTTATAAATTCTTGTTGTTTATTTATTACTTTATAAGGTTCAAACTGGTATGGATATTTTCCGTGTCTTTGATTCTTTGAATTACTTGCCCAACTTGATTTTGGGTATGGAAGCCGCCGGTAAGGCTGGTGGTGTTGTTGAAGCTGCCATCTCTTATACTGGTGATGTTAGTGATCCTTCTCGTACCAAATATGATCTTAAATATTATACCAACTTAGCTGATGAGTTGGTAAAGGCTGGTACTCATGTCTTGTGTATTAAGGATATGGCTGGTTTATTGAAACCTCAAGCTGCCACGTAAGTTAAATGTTGAGAATCCTGTTTAGAAACAGTATTTCATATTTAGTTTCATCATTCAGTTTATTGATCTCTGCAATTCGTGATAAACATCCTGATGTACCAATTCATATTCACACACACGATACCTCAGGTGCTGGTGTTGCCTCTATGTTGGCTTGCGCTCAAGCCGGAGCCGATGTTGTTGATGTGGCTGTAGATTCCATGTCCGGTATGACTTCCCAGCCTAGTATGGGTGCTGTAGTGGCATCTTTGCAGGGAACTCCATTGGATACGGAATTTGCTTTAAGCGATGTTTCTGAGTACTCAGCCTACTGGGAACAGACTCGTACTTTGTACGCTCCATTTGAATGTACAACCACGATGAAGTCTGGTAATGCTGATGTCTACATGAATGAAATTCCCGGCGGTCAATATACCAATCTGCAGTTCCAAGCATTCTCTTTGGGTTTGGGTGACTTATTCGAAGATGTCAAGAAAGCCTACAGAGAAGCCAACTTATTGTTGGGCGACATTATTAAAGTTACTCCCTCGTCTAAGGTCGTTGGAGATTTGGCCCAATTTATGGTTCAGAATAAATTACAAGCTGATCAAGTATTGGAAAAGGCTGAAGAGTTGTCATTCCCCAAGTCGGTTGTCGAATTCTTGCAGGGTTCAATTGGTATACCTCATGGTGGTTTCCCCGAACCATTGCGTTCGCGTGTATTGAAGGATATGCCACGCATTGAGGGCCGCCCTGGAGAGAATTTGGCCCCCTTGGACTTTGACAAACTTAAGAAGGATCTTAAAGATGCTCATCCTAATATTACCGATCGCGATGTTATGTCGGCCGCTTTGTATCCCGCTGTTACCGAAGAATATTTGCATTTCCGTGAATCTTATGGTCCCGTTGATAAATTGGACACACGTATTTTCTTGACTGGTCCTAAAGTAGGTGAAGAATTCGAGGTAAATCTTGAGAGAGGTAAAACATTAAGTGTTAAGACATTGGCCATGTCAGAAGACTTGACGCCTAATGGTGAACGTGAAGTGTTCTTCGAAATGAACGGTCAATTGAGATCTGTATTGATTCGTGATAAGGAAGCTTCAAAGGTAATTGTTGTCTTTTTTTTCTATATTTACTTCCTAATTCTTCGATATTTAATTGTTTGTTTTTTTTTTTTACTTTTAGGAATTGCACATTCATCCTAAAGCCTCCAAGCTGAACAAGAGCGAAGTTGGTGCTCCTATGCCTGGCACTGTAATTGATGTACGTGTTAAGGAAGGTGACAAAGTGGAAAAGGGCCAACCTTTGGTTGTCTTGTCAGCTATGAAAATGGAAATGGTTGTACAGGCTCCTCAGGCTGGTGTTGTTAAAAAGTTAGAAGTTATTAACGGCATGAAATTGGAAGGCGATGACTTATTAATGATTGTAGAGTAAATGAATAGTAAATAACCGATAATTATCGAACGATCATATAAGTACATATGTCACGTCACACTTTCCCCTAATCCCTCTCTCATTCAATTTAGTTATAGTAAAATATACTGTTAAACAAATCAAATATGTATGTTTAATGCGAGCGTGTTTTTAGATATCTTTATACGAATCACTTTAAATACAAACAATTTATATAGATTTATAGTAATTAACAAAAAAAAAAAAAGAAAAGAAAAGAAAAAGTACCAGTGATAACGCTATAAAAGGCAAATCAAAAGTTCAAATATAAATGACATCATGTAATACGTTTATATACTTAAGCTTTAAAATTCAAAACAAATAACAAATTTTAATTAATTTAATTAATTTGCTCTTAAATATTGTTTTTATAATTTTGTTTCAAGTGTATATAAAGTTGTACATCATGTCTTGCTTTTCTCCAATCTGTACGCACAATCAAGCTGTAAGTTTTGTAAATTATATCCCCAATTATAATCTTTTTTTTTTTTTTTTACTAAATTTAGTATGATTTTTTAATGTTCATCGTCGTTTAAAAGTAAATGAATCCTTTTTATATTATATATAGTAATTGTTAAGTGTTGTTAACTTCTATTATTATTTGTAGTTTTTTTTTTACGAAATATACTTTTCGTTTTGTTTCTTTAAGTTCTTTAAAGTTTTTTTTTTTATTATTATTTTTATATCGATTTTTAATAAAAATATTGTATTTCTTTTTTGTGAAAAGTTTAATTTAACGATCAGTTAATAAAAGAATAAAAATGAATAAAAGAAACGTAAAAATATGTTAACGGAATCGTGTTTTTCACTTCTTATTGAGCATTATTGCATAGTATTATGAAAACAATGAAGTTGAAAGCTTTATTTAGTGGTAAAAAAGGAATGATTTAATTATACTCTCACAATAACACTCACAATTAATTTTATTAGTTATTCTTCATAGAGAAGAACATGTAATGGTTAAGCCTGAACTATAATTTATAACACGTTAACCTTTAAACGAATAGCTATTGATGTATGCGTCCTGAGTGACAACATTGACATCATAGGGCGTACCAAGTGAGATGTTATTAATTATTTTTTATTATTGTTGAACAGGAGTCTCAGTAAATGAGTTCAAAACAAAGTATATGTTGTAAACAAGTATGGACATGCGGCGTATTGGATCCCAGATTACGGACGATAACTATACTTTCGATATAATCAAAGAATTTGTTGCCACTAAAAATGATGTCTGTCTGAGCGCAGTCTTGAGAGTATTCGAGAGAAAAGTCCTACGTAAGATCTTCGGTCCAACGCGAATTGGCGATGATTTTCGCATCCGATTAAAAAATGAGCTGTAAGAGCTCCTCAACGACATGGACGTTGTGCAGCGTATTAACATCCAGAGGCTGCATTGGCTCGGCCATATCGTTCGAATGGGGGAAGATACTGCGGCGAAACGGATATTTAATGCGGAAATTTGCGGAAGTCAGCGAAGAGGACGACCTTGTTTGCGTTGGAAGGACCAAACCGAGGAAGCCATCGATTGGGGTGACCTACTGGCGAAGGCGCGCAAGAAGCAGTGACGCCTAGAAGCATGTGTTAAGGCAGACCGAAATACGTTAAGCAGGTTGTTAATGGCCAATTAAGTAAGTGAGTATGTGTTCTGATAAAACAGAATTCTTCGTCTATTCAAAATTCTATTCGTCAAAACGGTCCGAATCAATCGTTGAACAACTTTTGGCCTTTCGAAATTGTGGCAACAACGCATAATAATGATTTTCATTATTTTTTCGACATTTTCGACATGTTCAGATACGATCCTGGAAACACGATTTATTCATTAGAGGCGGTTGTATGTCGTTGGTCTTCTCTTAAAGTGAAGAACCGTTCGCATATTATGAAAGCAAATCATCTGCTTGCGTTTAGGGTCACTCTTACGCAGGCAGGTCGGATGAAATAAGTGTTGCCATAGCACTAAAATTTGATTTGGGTTTAATGATAACCTGTTATTTTGGTTTTACAAGGACAGAACCGCTTACTTAGACTTAACTGAAGAAATTGAATATACTACCACCCATGATATACACCCAAGGGCTATCGCATATAATATTGATTTCTTTTATTTTTTCCAAAAACAACACCGTTTCATATTAATTTTAAAAAAATATATATTTAATTACATACTTTCAACAATAAAATCTAAGAAATTTAATTCCTTTTTAAGCTCTGTAAGGCGTTTAAAATGACGCTGTACATAAGGTGTTACAATTTCTACTAGATTTTTAGAATTTAATGTGCGTTGCATTTTCGGATCGACCATCATTTCCATTAATAGCTGTTGCAAAACTATACTGGAGACCTGAGAGTGTCTAGAATTACAACTCCACACTTTTACATGATCCAATAAGACAAGCTTTTGATCGTTATTCAAATCTGAAATCATTTCGTGTATCGAATCATAATCACGTTGTCTTATATATTGATTAAGAATATTATAGGAAACTTTCGGTTTGCCTAATTTAAGGGCCAACTTAAAGGCTTTTTTCAATTTATTGCTTTGATGCAAAAGCAATTGCAAAGCTTGTTCTTGTTGTAGCATTTCCTGGCGTTTATCAATTTCGGCATTTTTACTCTCCTCCGTTATATCCTTCCATTTCAGAAGCTTAGAATCAGCAGCAGCACTGAAAAAGTATTTGTGTGTTTTTGAAGACACAGCTAAAGACCAAACACGATCATCATGTTCGTCAAGGGTTTGTATGCAGGCATTGGTTTTTATATTCCACAATTTTAAAAGACCATCCGAACCTGAAGATAATATATATTTGCCATGATCAATAAATTCTGCTCTCAGAACAGTTGCTGCTTGTTCTAGACGTTTCAGACACGACAAATTTGATAAAGACCAAAGACGTAAACTGCAATCGGAGGAAGTGGTCAACAGAATTTGATCAGTGGGGGAGAAACGAACACACCAAACACCTCGTGTATGGCCTTTTAAGGTACCTAATATACTATGGCTCTCTGCTGACCACAACTTAGCTGTTTTATCTTGAGAAGCAGTGGCTATTATTTTGTTATTGGGAGAAAAGGCAACGCAATTCACTTCTTTATCATGCGCTACGGCAGCATACTTGACGGAAAATTGATATTCATCATGTTGTTTCGTTTTACCTTTTAAAGTCCATACCTTTAAACTTCCGCTTTGGCAGACAGAGGCAAAACAATTTGTATTATTATACGCGAAACTTATGCAACCAATAGTAGCAGTATGGCTATTTATATGTTTAGCTAAACATATTAAGCTAGCATTTTCCTTGTCCAATTGCCACAAGCAGATGGTAAAATCTTTTCCAGCTGATAACATTAGGTTACTTGAACCAAGCGTTGATAAAGACATGACAGTGTCTTTGTGGCCCATTACAATATTACAATTCATGTGGTTGTTTATGTCATACAATTTAATATGTTTACTATTGGTAGCCAGGGCTAAAAATTCTTCTTGTTCTCCCACAAAACAAAGATCGAGTATTTCGTCATTGAAGCCTATCAGCTGCTTAAAACATTTCAATTTATCAGCAGACTCAAAATTAAAAATTAGAATATTATGGTCTGCAGTAACAAAAGCCAATTGTATATTCGTATTGTTGAACATAAGTGTAGTGATTTCGTATTCTTCCTCCTGGCATTCAATAAGCGTAGATATTTTTCCTGTTTTACTAGAAACTTGCTTCAAGTTTCCTTTAGCTCCGGCTACAATAATGGTTTGGGGATTTGAATATATTACTCCAACTAACTCTTCATATAATGGTATTACTTTTACTTGTTTGCCATCACGGACTTGCCAAACTATCAAAACCTTGTCACGACTTGCAGAAGCTAGAAATTCACATTCCGTCGTAGGGTCTGCAAATGCAAATGCAGTTACTTGTGACAAATGGCCCTTCATTTTTGCTTCCAAAGATTTAGTATCATAATTCCACTTATAAATACAATTATCTGAACCAGCAGCATATATTTCCGATTTGCTGGGATTGGGATGAAATTGTAACAAAACGGAAGGTCCAGTGAAGTCCTTCAAAACTGCCAAACATCTACTGTTTTCATAGTCCCATATTCTCAATGTAGAATCCGCTCCACTAGTACAAATTAAGTGCCCATCGGCATTAAAAACTACTTTAACGACTGGACCGCGATGTTGACTTTTCCATAACTTTTCGACTTTACCCGACGACAAATGCCATAATCTCACCAAACTGCTACGATGCACTGTAACTATATATTCTTGTGTGGGGGACAGGTCAAAGCAATAAATCTGGTCTTCAGTTTCATCATCCTCTTCGCTAGAGATTTTCTCCCCGTGTTCGTTGTAATTTAAACCGTACGAACGTGACACTAAGCCTGTTTCGACTTCAACTTTCGTTATTTCCGAGCCGTTTAAACAGAATATCCATTTGCCATCTTTACTCCAAGCGACATCACCACCAGCATAGAAATTGGCATAACGTGTTTCCAACGCATAACTATAAATGCGACAAAGTATTTTTAATTCAATGGTAGAAGTTTTCTTTATATATTTATTTTTACCTTTTCTCACTAATGTTTAAAGCCATTTCATATAGATTTTTCCACTTATTTTTAAATTTTTATCACAATTCGCGTGTTGAATAAAAGAGTATAAAAAACGTAAATAAACTACCAACATGTGCAATACATAATGATGCCATATTTGCAATATTTGCATCTATATACACCATATGATAGAGTTGCCAAGACTATTTCATTAAATATTCTTGGAAAATATATTCATCTTGATACTTCATACTTATAGAACAGGGCAACAACCTTGGCGACTGAAATCAGGAGACCAAAATGGAGCTGGATCGGTCATACAGCCATACCAACGACATTGCCAGAATTGCTATAAACTGGGACCCACAATTTTTGTGTTCAATATACAATTTTTAATTTTACAATTTTAAGCAAGAATATATTTTTTCTCAATATTTACTAGATGCAAAAATTTAATCTAATAAATAATTAGAAGAACTGTTTAAACAGATTTATTTAACAAGTCTACTTATAATTTTAAACATTTTTTAAAATTTTTGTTTGCTTTGTAAGGATCACTTCACTTCTAAAACTTCGTTTTTAAAAAGTTCGACATTTTTTTTTAATATTTTATCTGGCAACATTTGAACAATGAAAAGTCGAAAATTAAAAATGTCAAAATTTCTCACATAACCTTAAAGTAAACTAAACAAAAAGCCGTCAAATCATCATCCAAACAATTTTTGCAAAAATAATTGTAAATTCTTTCTGGAGTAAACTTTAGTGAAAAAATATTTAAAATATGAGCTCAATTGGAACAGGAGTGAGTATATAAATGGATTAAGCAAATGTTAAAAGATAAATTATAAATTATTGTGCTTTTGTAGTACGATTTATCAGCTTCACAATTTTCACCCGACGGACGGGTATTCCAAATAGATTATGCTGGTAAAGCTGTTGAGAAAAGCGGTACCGTTATTGGTTTACGTGGAAAAGATGGAGTTGTTTTGGCGGTGGAAAAAATTGTTACCAGTTCTTTGTATGAACAGGATGCCGGAGCTCGTATCTTCACAGTAGACAAAAACATTGGTTTAGCCATTGCTGGCTTATTGGCTGATGGTCGCTATATTGTTGATATTGCTAGACAAGAAGCGGCTAATTATAGACAACAATTTGAAAGAACCATACCATTAAAACATTTGACAGAACGTATTGCTGCCTATGTACATGCTTATACATTGTACAGTGCAGTGAGACCATTTGGCGTTTCGGTATTATTATCAGCTTGGGATGAAGATCAAGGTGCACAATTATATAAAATTGAACCATCTGGCTCGTCATTCGGTTATTTTGCTTGTGCTAGTGGCAAGGCGAAACAACAGGCTAAAACCGAAATGGAAAAATTCAATTTTCCAGAAATGTCTACAGAAGATTTGGTACAAAATGCTGGTAAAATGTAAGTGCAATATGGGAGTTTTCTAAAAGGCAACAAATTGCTCTTCCACTAAATTGTATTCAATTACATCAAACGTTAATTTCGCGTAGTATTCGAAAGTAATAAGCTTTATTTTATTATTTTCAGCATATATCAGGTTCATGATGAATTAAAGGATAAAGATTTCCGTTATGAAATGAGTTTGGTGGGTAAAGAAACTAATGGCTTACATCGTCTTAATCCCGCGCCCTGGCATAAGATGGCTGTTGAGGCCGGTGAAGCATTCAAAAATGAAGATGATAGTGATAATGAAATTTAAATTCTATTCTTTATTTTAATTTTATATGAATTTTGATCAATTACAAATACACGTCGTTTTGGCTGAAATTCAATGGAGTATTAATTTATTGAGTACAAGGACCTTACTACCGTAACTAGAAATAATTCTAAAATTATTTCCTAAAAGTTTTGAATGTTGATATATCAAACAGAAATTCGATAGGGTAATATTTTTGATAGTTTAAAATTGACATTAAAATTCTTTCTTTGCGATATATTTGCGCAGCTAATAATTGCTACAGATAGGTACCATAATAATAAATAAAAAATAAAATCTTTATTCACTTATTTTTCAAAATATACAAATTTATAGAAAAACCGTCCTAGATTGTCTATCCACTTGTTCAAAATGTGTTAAAGGAACAATTTTCAAAATAAATTAGGATTTTATCCCCTCGAAATTCTTTTCATTAAAGAAGTATACACATTGGAGGTAAATTGATATAGACGTACTACTTTTTTAAAATCTAATTGAGTATTAAATCAGTCAGCAAGCAAAGTTGAATTAATAAAACGAATCAATTTTCAAACTAAAATAGATTTAGGTACATATGTGTGTGTAAGGATATACAAATTGCATTCGTTAAATTCAAATATATGGAAATTATTAGGAAATTGAAGCGATTATTTTATAATTTGAATATCGATTAAAGCATCTTAGATTTTGTACACCGTAATCCAATGTAGAATTTTCTATACATTGGAATGTACATGTAAATATTCTACATACATATGTATAAACACATTGCACTTTAAAATAAATTTAGATGTTGCTTTTAGTGTCTTAAATTGGTATTGAGTTTAATTTAAGACGACCTCAAATATTTAAAACTAAAAACAATTTGTTAAAAAACAAACCAGCTTTAGTTTTATTTTTAATTAATATTACTGACTTTTGTGAAAATTTATAGTTAAAACATTTTTACTCATAATTGCATCCTTGTCACACTGCTCACGACTTCAATAAATAACTGTGGTGCAGTGTGTAAGCAATCTGACCGACTAAAGCTGGTTTGTTCTTGGAAAAACGGAAAATACAAATGATTTTCCCAAAGCATCAATTTTTATTAGAATCACAGCTGAGTTCAGAAACGGCTTAAGAAATTTTTAATCAAAATTTTCAAGCTTTAACAATTATTCGCTCAATTTCCTATGCTTTAAATAAAAATTTCGGGTGTAAAATGTTTAAAGGTCACAATATGTATCTTATCCTTGTTTTCATCTATGAATTTTGTTATTCTATATCTCTTTCGTACAACTTTAAGAGAATGCGAATTAGACAATTTTATATGAAATATTTAAACTTACGAGATAATTATAATTTTTTCTATGTACATATAGTTTTATTTGTTTATTACTAATGATAACAAGGCTTATCACGATTAATGAGAGGCTGAATTTATTATCGTTAATAAGAAAAATACGATTTTGAATGAATAAAAGATGAAACGTATCAGTCTTAGATGGACCTTTAGACAAAAAGCAAGTGTTAAGTAATATTTCATTAAATATAGCTAATAATATGGCTCCTCCATATGTTAGTGTAACAGACTTTGAGGCAATAGCCCATCAAGTCATAGAAAAAAAAGCTTTAGATTATTATCGTAGTGGTGCAGGTGAACAATTTAGTTTAAAACTTAATAGAGAAGCTTTTAAGAGGTACGAATAAATGAATTAATAAAAATAAACAAAACTTACCAAAATATATTTTGAGGTACGCTTAGGTTGCGTTTGCGTCCCCGCTGCTTACGGGATGTTTCTCAAGTGGACACATCATGCAGAATCTTAGGTTGTGAGTTGAAATGGCCAGTAGGTATTGCACCCACGGCTATGCAGAAAATGGCACATCCGGATGGTGAAGGCGGTAATGCAAAAGCTGCTGGTGAAATGGGTTCAATTTTTATTTTGAGTACCTTGGCTACTATGTCTATAGAAGAGGTGGCACAAGCAGCGCCATACACAAGCAAATGGTTTCAGCTCTATGTATATAAGGATCGGTGAATATCTCTCGAATTGATATTATACGAGAGTATATGGTTCAGTAGTTTATTACGTTTTATTTATTATTTTTAGATCATTAACTGAACAAATGGTTCGACGTGTTGAAAAATGTAATTATAAGGCTTTGGTTCTTACAGTCGATGCTCCGATTTTTGGACAACGTTGGTCAGATGTTCGTAACAATTTCAGTTTACCTTCACATTTGCGTTTAGCTAATTTCCAATCGAATTCATCACAATCGGATGGTGTTCACAGTGAAGAGGGTACTTCTGGAATTAATGAGTATGTATCCAGTCAATTTGATGCAACTCTCACTTGGAAAGATGTCGAATGGCTAGTTAAACTAACTTATCTGCCAGTTATAGTAAAAGGTATTCTAACCGCTGAAGATGCCATTTTAGCCAGAGAGTTCGGCTGCTCTGGTATAATTGTCTCCAATCATGGTGGTCGTCAGTTGGATGGTGTTCCTGCTCCTATAGAAGCTTTACCCGAAATTGTCAAAGCTGTTGGAGAAGATATGGTTGTTATGTTGGACGGTGGCATTCGACATGGCGATGATGTTTTCAAAGCTATAGCTTTAGGGGCCAAAATGGTGTTTATAGGACGCCCAGCTATTTGGGGTTTAAGTTGTGATGGCGAAGCTGGAGTCAGAGATATGCTAAAGGTGTTAAAAAAAGATTTAGATATAACGATGGCTCTGACTGGTTGTCAAAAACTGAGTGATATTAAAAGAAATATGGTGGTACATGAATCCGAATACGCAAAGTTGTGACTTTTTTAAATTAAAAAAAATCACCAAGCAGAACTTATTGAACTTATTCCACTTTTTAAAATTATATTTAAGTAAAAGCCCGTAAACAACGATACGCAATATAAAAATTGAAAATAGTAAATAAAATGTTAATACGCTGTATAACTAACTGTTCATAAACCGTTATATCTTATGTTTTAAGAATTAAAGCCATTTTGTTGGCTTTTTGACATACATAAAGAAGGTAATCAATTTAAGTTACAGTGTAAAATTTATTATCATTTTGAATATAAAGAGATATAAAACAAAAAACACAAAGTTTGCTTCAACAAAATGTTGCAATATTTAAAATTGTATTAAATAATTCACTTTATAATGTTTCAAATACTGTGACACTCTACTGTATACAAATATATAAATTTTTGATATAATGTTGCCAAACTTTATTGAAAATAATTTAGGAATTAAAAAATAATGCCAAGAGAAGTCGAGTTTTCCATTTATTATATATCACAAGTGGGCAATAGAAAACAGAAACTTAGTGTGCGCATCAAAGAATTAACAAAATGTCTTATAATTTCGTTTAGTTTATTTGTTTTATCGTTTATATACGCAAAATAGAATTAATGAAATAAGCGTTTTTTAATGAGACCCTCATACAGCTGTTGTCTATACACTTTTCAACACTGTTTTAGTGCCGGCCTTAGTAAAAAAATATAACATAACTAGTTTTTTTTTTTTCAAATTAATATTAAAAATGTTATTAGTTAAAAGAACTTGTAGTAATTTTCAGCGTATTAATACAGTAACTAAGACTAATCGACCTGGAGACACTTTGGGAGTTCGAGTAAGTTTCTTAAATGTCGTTACAACGTAGAATATGAGGTTATAGTGCAAGTGTTATTTACATTTTTAAGGGATGGATAAAAAATATAAGAAGATTAAAAAATAATATATTTTTGGATGTAAACGATGGATCCACAGCACAAAAGTTCCAAATAGTTTTGCCTAAAAATGATACTACAAAAACAATAACAACCGGCAGTTTGATAAAGGCCATAGGAAAAGTACAAGTGGCTCCTCATGGGCATTATGAATTGCATGCTCAAGAAGTGGATTTGATAGGTGTAAATATGATTTTCTTGTATATAATTTTTCTAATTTAAAATAGATATTTAATATAATTCTAATTTGCAGCTGATGGTCACTTAACTGAAGGATATCCTTTCTCCCCAAAGCAGAAACATCCTCCTGAATATCTAAGAGAATACTTACATTTACGGTCACGTACTAATATTTTTGCAGCCACTATGCGTTTAAGGCATAAAGCCCAAAAGGCTATACATGATTTTATGGATGAAAATAACTTTGTGCAAATAAGCACACCAGTTTTGACAACGAACGACTGTGAGGGTGCAGGGGAGGTAATCATGGTAATTATCGTATATGTTTCACTTTAATATTATCGCATTTCTAGGTATTTACAGTGCACCCTGATTCGAAAGAACTGCTAAAGCAAATGTCTCGTCCGGAGATTGCTTTGGAGGATAGTTATTTTGACAATAAAGTTTATTTAACTGTATCTGGCCAATTACATTTAGAAGCCATGTCGTATGGTTTAGGTAACACATATTGTTTGGGTCCTGCCTTTAGAGCTGAAAATTGTAAATCGCCCCTACATTTGTCTGAGTTTTACATGTTCGAAGCGGAATTAGTCCATGTAGATACTATAAATCAACTTTGTGCATTTATGGAGAAATTCCTTAAGCAAACAACACAAAAATTATTTGATGCAAATTCCGAAGATCTACAGATTTGTCATAAAGAGCATTCAGGTGAAAGTTTAACTTCTTTTGATTGGATTGGAAAAAAATGGCCCATTCTGAGTTACAATGATGCTCTAGATATTTTATTGAAAAATAAAAGTGCCTTCAAAACAGCTCTAACTCCTAATGAAGGTTTCTCCAAAGAGCAAGAACTTTTTTTGGTTCACCACTGTCAAAGTCCTGTTTTTGTTGTTGACTGGCCTGCCCAGCAGAAACCTTTCTACATGAAGCAATCGCGTGAAAATCCTTCCTTGGTCCATGCCTTAGACTTACTGATGCCTACAGTGGGTGAGCTTTGTGGTGGTAGTTTGCGTGAAAGCAACGATGAGATTTTAAGGAATCATCCGCATTTACCTCAAGGTTTGGAATGGTATTTGGAATTGAGAAAATATGGCGGTGTACCAACTGGTGGTTTTGGCATGGGTTTTGAACGTTATTTACAGCTCTTAACTGGTGTTAAAAATATAAGAGATGTTATACCGTTCCCACGTTTTTCCCATAGTTGTAAGATGTAATAATTGTTTTTGTTTTATTTACTTTATTTTTGTTGATATTTAACGAAAATAAAGTATTGTGCTACTAAAATACAACGCGTGGTAACTTATTGTAACTATATATGCTGTTAAAGCTAAGCACATTTGTAAGCATTGGAAGGAATCTATACGTCAACGTGTCTTGATTCTATTTTATATAGATAAAATAACTTTTGTGTTAGCGGTAATCAAGCCTTATACTTAAGCAGTCTTGCATCAGTCTTGCTTATTTTTGTCTTACACAAATATAATAATGAGACATCCAATCAGACTTTAATAAGAATGCTAGGGATTAAATCTTATTTGTATTACTGATATATTACAATATTAGTTAACTCTTCAAAGTTAGGTCATTCATGAAGTCAAACAATTACTGATAATTTTTTGAAGTGTAATAAGAAAATGTATCTGGCATCTCTAAAATTTCCATTATTAATAACAGGGTAGTTATTAAAAGTGACAATTTTCGAAAGAGGCTGCAAAAACCGAAACAATTTTAATTTTTTGCTAATTTAGTGCAATACATAAACAATTTCTGGTATCGTTTGATGAATTAAAAATTGTTTAGCATAATATGGCTAATAACTATGAAATACCTTCTTGGTAAGTACCAAAATTAGAGCAAACGAATTATTATTCACTCCTTTATGGTGTCACAAAGGGCCGGCAAACCACCGACAGGCCTGCATTTGGATGTTCTTAAAGATGATAAGTTGGTACAGAAGCTAATGGTGGATGAGAAAAAGTGTTATCTTTTTGGACGGAATGCTCAAATGAATGATTTTTGCATAGACCACGCCTCCTGTTCGCGTGTTCATGCAGCCTTTGTATATCACAAACATTTAAATATTGCATATTTAGTGGACTTGGGATCAAGTGAGTCGCATGGGGTTCTTTTATTTTCATAACAGTTTTAAAATCATTTCTGGTCTTAGCCCATGGTACTTTTATAGGAACTTTACGTCTGGAAGCTCACAAACCTACACAACTGCATGTTAATAGTACATTTCATTTTGGTGCCTCGACAAGACGTTATATTTTGCGAGAAAGACCGTCTGCTGGTCAGCGCAACAGCATAATGGAAGATATACCAATGAGCGAAACAAGTGATGGAGCTTTATTGGGACTGCCGGAAACACAAACGGAATTAGATGTAAATTATGACAAATTTTGCAATATTTTAGAGTTTTTGAACATATTTAATCATTTTTTTTGTTAAATAGAATCTCACGGAATATAATACCGCACATAACCGTAGAATTTCTATGTTGGGTATAGCTGATGACATAAGAAAGGTGTGTTCATAATTAACTCATCAAATTCTTATTAAACCTTTAGCATGTTTTTTCTTTAGAATAAAGTTTCCCGTAAACGCCGTAATGTAACGTTTAACGATGAAGAAATCATTATTAATCCTGAGGATGTTGATCCTAATGTGGGGCGTTTTAGAAATTTAATACAAACCACGGTAGTGCCTGCTAAACGTTCTCGTTACGATGGTTCAAATATGGGAATTTCAGCACCTACCGCATTGACACCTACATCGGCTCATAACACGAACCCTCATCAATTATTTCAACAAAGCTATCAGGAGCATATGAAGAATATCGGTAACAATCCGAATTCACCTACTAATGCGATGCCATCATCACCTTCGTCACTGTATCAAGGAATACCAGCAATTACACATGAAACGCATGCTACACGGCCAACATCTGAATTTGATGTTACGGGCCCATTAGCAATTGGAGCAAAATTGGGATTATTATTGCCAAATCCAGCACCAGACGTTACACCTATGGCCGAGCCAGTCAACTCACTGCCTACAAATTCTGGCGTGGCTCAAAAATTGGCTTTGGCAAATGCTAATGGTAAGAAAGTTTTTAATAAATTCTTGCATAAAAATATTACAAATTACCACCATTTTGGATGATCGTTTTAATTAAAGGTTTGCATGCTTAACTTCTGTTTAACATATCTTTTTTTTTTACTTTTACTATAGCACGCTACGAAGATCGTCATCTACAAACGGATGTCTCCAATAGTTCTGGACCTCAAAAGAAGAAGTATGCCAAAGAAGCTTGGCCTGGACGCAAACCCATGCTTGGCTCCTTATAACATAGATTTGTTTAATTTGATTTTTTCCTTACAATTAATTATATTAATTAATTTCATTTTTTATTTATGATTTCTACATATGTGTGTATGAATAATTATTGATAGTTTGTGCGAAAAATGTAAAATATTGCAAATGTAGTTGCGCTTTTTAATAATAGTAAAAAACAAAAATAATAATAAAAAATATTAACATTTTATTAAATAAACAACAAAACCAACACCTAAATTAAAGCCAACAATATATGTTTTTTTTTTGCATTGATATTGTATTAAAAAATTAAAATAAATTCGCATTCTTTTTTTTTTTTTTGAATTTTAAACACCATATGATGATTTTAATTTATTAAAGTACTCCAAGTCTTGCCTGCTAATAGAGGGTATAAATTTGCCAAACGATTTCGTAAAATCTTCCACTTCAACAACAACATTGTCAGCGATTAAGTCTTCATCTTGCAAGTCTCCTAAAGTTGAACACAATAAATTATGGTTGAAAGGATATTGAAATAATAAAAAACGTTACCCTTTAAATGACGATCAATGGTTCGACGTACAGCAGATAGCCAGGCATTTGAGCAAATAGAATATAAATCGGCACCTGACATTTCGCCTTTTAGTTTTTCAGCAATTTCTCGCATATTGCAGTTATTGGCCAGCTTGAACCGTCTTGTTTGGGCTTCTAATACGGACGCCTTGTCGTCAGACGTAGAGCAAGGACCAACATAAAAAAGCTTATCAAAACGTCCAGGTCTTAATAGAGCAGGATCTATTAAATCGGGACGATTAGTGGCAGCTAAAATAAATATGGGTTTATTGGCATCACCGCCCATGCCATCCATTTCGGCCAATAATTGAGAAACAACACGATCCATCACACCTCCAGAATCTCCAGCTACACCGCGGTTAGGAGCCAGTGAATCTAATTCATCCAAAAATAAAACACACGGAGCCGCTGAACGGGCACGTGCAAACACCTCTCTAACATTTTGTTCACTTTGGCCCACGTACATATTAAGTAATTCAGGGCCTTGCACCGAAAGGAAACTTAAATTACATTCCGTTGCCACAGCTTTCGCCACTAAAGTCTTGCCAGTACCCGGCGGACCATATAAAAGGATACCTGAACGCCTAAGGTTTTTACCCATTAAATGGACGTGTTTCAAAGGCAAGCCGATACTGGATTGAATTTCATCTTTCAATTTGGCCAGGCCACCAATATCTGACCACAAAACCTTTGGAACTTTAGGTGCGCCCAAGCTATCAGCGAACGATGATTGCATTATATTCAAATAATAAGCAAAGTGTTCAAAGCTAAGTGAATTGTCTTCATTTTCACTTTGCTGTCTGACTGCATTATTGTGCAATAACAGTAGGTCACCTAAAAGAAATCCTTGTGACTTATCAGCTACCTCACGTAAAACCTTTTTGTCGTTTATCCAATTTGTTTGCAGTTTCGTTAGAAATCTTTCTTGCATATCCAAAGCATATAATGGCAGTTTTGAAAGGTCTTTTAAATTAAAAATCTTATTCTTGAACAATTCCTTTTTATGTAACCATTTTAAAATTTCATATCGTTCATCCTTAGAAGGATTCTCTATGCGTATCACTTCCAAAAACATACGCTGTATCATGGGCTTAACTTGTTTTTCGCTTGTTAAGGCAACAATAATTACCGGATGCTTGCGATTATGTGAAAAAAGTTCCTGGGTTTGTACTTGAAAAGCAGCCAATAGGCGTAAATCTTCATTACCCTCATTATCAATGCCAAAAATCTGAAACCAACAATATATGTATGTATATATAAGCGAGAGTAGCGCACAAAAGAGTACTTTAAAGTTTTCCAAATATTTACCTCAAAATTATGAAAACATATTAACAATGGCTCACTGTTTTGGCTTTTGGCAAAAACGGCTTTTAATTTCATTTCTGTATGCGAAGGAACTTGAGAGACAATTTCTGCGCAATCTACACCAAACAAATGCATACCCAAGTCACGGGCTACAGCATTTACAAGTTTTGTTTTGCCAGCGCCTCGTTCGCCTTGTAGCATGAACATAGGAAAGATATGTTTCGAGGATAAGCACGTTGTTTTCCTGGGCAAAAAAGCATCTATAGATGAGCGTAAACACTCATAAGAGGTCCTTAAACCCAAGGGATATCCTTCTACGATGGTTAAATCATCCAAATATTGCCGCGGTAAGAATTGATGAGTGTTAGCAATTTGTACAAGGTTAGTAAAACCTTTAGCGACTACAGCTTGCATTTCAAATTCACAGCCCTTTACCTCCAAATGCACACAACGAAAGTGTACGAATTTCATGTAAGCAAATATTAAATAATAATGAGCATACTGTGATGTGCCTATCAGTTCGGCATTAACTTCAATGCGATACGTATGTCCTCGATGTAATATACGGGGCGTATTAAAGTAATTACTTAAAATTAATTCCGAAAGTTCGGGGGGAAGTTCATAAGGATTATTTAGTAGATATATATGGGCTTTCGTTGAAATATTTGGTATAGTTTGATCTTCTTTAAGATGTTCTAATTTAGCCCATAACTTTGCTTTCAAAACACTAGTATTAGTTACTTCAAAACGATCCATTAGATTGGAATAGAAGTTTTCCTAAGCCATCAAGAAAGGAGAAATTAAATTTTGTAAAACATAAATTGTATGCGAGTAAAAAGAAATCCTTAATATTCCCAAACATACGGGTCTCTCGTTGTTTGTCCAAGTACCCAGCTCCCATTTTTGAACCATTTGAACAAGCTGTTGAATGCACTTAATTTGCCTTCTATTTCATGCAAAATTAATGGATTTCTTTTTACGGATGTTGTATTTAATTACCTGCACAAATATACAATTATTTTGACATATCTTCAACGGTTTTATTTGGGACACCAACGTATGCGGAGCTTTATTTAATATTTGTTTCAATAGAGTCTCACTTTCCTTCTTTTCATCTCCATTCGTGGTTATACGTACTTGCCTGCCATTAGTACAACCTTGTATGTCGCAACTAACAATAAGGTTGACAAAATTTACTTCTTCTGATTCGGCATATTCTTCATATATATCTTCGGAGGCGAAAACGATATGTTCCGATTTGATTAGTTCGTTTTTAATTAAATGTTCGTATAACGTATTTGGTATCGGTACTAGGCGGTATTTGTCCTTAAAATATTTCATATAACGTTGATAAATAGCATACTGCAAATAACCGGGATAGATATACCAAGGAAATTTTGGATATATTATTGAAACTGCAGCATTGTAAGCTTCAATGAGTTCACGCATACGACCCGTATAACTATATAAGTTGGCCGTCGATGGTATGCCATTATCAATTGAACGTTTTAAGGATGATTTTTTCTAAACAGAGAGGAGGATTACATCAACATTTTGATTTTTCTTCACTTATTAACTAATAGCCGTGCATATTTCTTAATATATTGTTGTGTTATTAAATGTTATTAATTTATGAAGGAAAAAATCTTATATTATGATGCAGTTATTGACAATTGAAATATTGGATATAAGTGTGGATATATGTAAGTATGTATACGGATGTAAGTAGATATTTTTTGAAAAAATCTATTATTTGAAGTTGATTAGTCAAAACGGTTACACAAAAACATCATTTTATAGACTTTAAGAGAGAGGTTAAGCACACATGTCTTACCCAAAGTGTTACAATCCTCATACGATTTTTATTTTTTTTTTTATTTTATTTATATAAAGACATCATATAGTATCCAGTATGTTTATGGATTTTTGAAATTTGAGATCGATTTCAATTTATGGAACCTAGAAGAGAGTTCGTTGTAAACCACAATTCGTTATAACTACTGATTGTTATAATATAATTGTAAAATATTTATTTTGTAAGGCTATTTGCTGACATATTTAAATTTGATACGTAATTAAAGATACGTAATCAAAAGGAGGAATAGGAGAGACTAAAGTTTTCCTTAATATAGCAAACATTGTAAAATGTAGTAAAAACAAATTCATTACATTGGTGGTGGTTGTGGAAGACTTGAACATTACAAATACAATTTTAACAAAATGATACGTCATATACTGGCATAGGCTCCAGGTTTGGACCATAAAATGAAATTAAAAGAACCTTCCAATACCTACTATTTATTGTCAGTAAAAGTCCAAACTAAGACTTTGGTCGTAGAAAAACAGATCGTAATAGTAAATGATTAATTCAGCAGTGGTTCGCAGAATGTTTTATTCAACTATTTGTACGTTTAGTTGCTGCGGTGATGTTGGTACCCGATTCTAAAATTGTGTGTATTTGGCCTGACTTACACTTTTTCACTACAATATCAATATAGGCAAACATACAAAAAATTCTAGTGTAAAAGTATTAAAAATATAAAAAAAAACTATTTTTGGTACAAATTTTATCTTTGTAACTTATCCTAGCGTAATCCAATAACGTATTTCTTTTCACTACACCTTACGCATATATTATTTAAACAAACTCACTGCTCTTTTTCGGTTTGAACAACGCATACACATTACCAATAATTGTCCTAATAATTTAGTTCGACTCCCAATGTGGTACAGAGTTTGTTTGGAGCACTCAAAAATAACAGTATTAAAGATAAAAAGAAAGACAGCATTGGCTGCCAATTCAAGAAGATAGATGGCTCGCATATGGCTCATTGTGATACCACAACAGTACTGAAACCATTTTTAAAAAGATGTAACCAAATGTCATTTATACTGGTCTATAGTAACAGGATTCAATTAAATATACATTTTTCTTACATTATTATTACATAGATTAGAAACTTTTTTATGCAAAGCTTTTCTACATTAAGGATATAAAATAGTAGGAAGTGATAAAGACCGAAAAGATCAGTATAAATTGTGTGTGAGAATATTTCTTCAGGTTTCAAGTTCAGTTGACAGGCATTGTAAAAATCTTATCATCAACATGATGTTTAAAGGTCATACATATTATGTGAACGACTGAAATTATGCAAATGTGAAAGAAAATTCGTTTAATTTTACAAAACTAACGAAAATGAATTTAAGTTCTGATTGTAATATATAAATACGTATATGATTTAAAATGTATTTTTGTCAGTGTATTTAGTTATTTATACACCAATAAAAATATAATAGTAATTTACAATAGTTTAACTTACCGATTCCTCTACTTCCACCATTATTTTTTTATTTTATACCATATAATAAACAAAAAAACACTTTGGGGGATTATGAAAAAAAAACATAAAAACTTGTTCACATTCTATACGAAATCTACAAGAAATGGATTTATTTTAAAAGGTTAAATTAGACTATGATTTAATTTATGATTTATAATACAAAATAGATTTTAGTAAAAATACATTTTTATTTTTCATATTTTATAAATGTGGTGCGGATTTCCTCGTTATCTATTTTACCTTCTTCACTATCGCTCGCTTTTTCATGATTTACAATTTACAAATAGTAATTTTATAATAAAAATTTAAATTTATTTCAATTTTTACACTTTTATAATTTTTATTTAAAGAAACGAAAGAAATTTTCTTATTTCCAACAACACTACAGCTATTTATCTAGGGCTGCTTCAAATACCATTCGGACAGCTGATCAACAAATAAAGTTGCCATATTGAAAAGAGCCAAATCTTATAAAAATATATAACTGCGTGTATGTTAATGGGATTACAATACTATCATATAAAATCTCTTTTATATATTTTTTTGATATCTTCGTATTATTTACTTATTATTTTTAACTTAAGAATTTGTTATTGTATTTTGATTTGCAATAATATTGATGTTGATGTTCAGAATTTTTTGTTCTATGTTGTAAATACAAACTTTTCTAAAATGCCCAAAAACGCTACTTTAGACAATAAGGTCTCATTGGCTCTACTGTATTTCAGCTTGGCGCCAATTGTTTGTTTTGGTAAAATAATGGTAAACAAAACTAAGAAGCAAGAATTTCTGAAGAATATTTTTGCAAAACAAGCATTTTTACAAGAAAAACGAATTTAACCTTGATCTTAACATTTAAAAAATAGCTATGACAACTTTAGTTGAGCAATTGCTTACCAAAATGGGTTTAAGAGATGAACCAAACATTTTAGAGTAAATTTTTAAATAAAATTCAAAAATACATGTACAAATAAATTCATAAATTAAAATAAAATTTTAGGAAAACTACAGAATTGGTTAGATTACTGGAATTGCGTTCAACTAATGTACCACTGCAAATAAACGAATATGGCAAAATTGTGTTATGTGCGGATATTGCAGCAAATCTAATGGGAATTTCATTTGATAAGGTAAACTTTATTGGATATATTGATTTTGTTTCAATTTCCGAGAAAAAAAATTTATGTACGCTAGGAACAAGCCCTTAAACTATCCAGTTTGCGTAAATCCCATTATGCCAATAACAAAAGAATGTTTGAAAAGTTATTGGATCTTAATAAATTAGTGGGCATTAACGACATCTGCATACAATTGAGTCTTAGTCAAGTAACCAAAAAGGCTGAAGAACTATTAGAACTTTACAAAAATATCATAGTCAATGAACAGTCAGTCGATGTAGACATCAGTCACCCACAGTACGCAGCCATGGCAGTATTTATGGCTTGTAAATTGGTCAAGCAAAAGGTGTCTAAATCAAAATTAATTCCTTTCAGTAACCTAAGACCTACACAGTGGCAGCATTTGGAACAAAGATGGGAAAAATTTATTGCTAAACATTACAATGATGCCATGGATAACAAATTGAAAATATCTAATAAGGAACACCAAGCACTACAAAATTATGACAACTGCTCAAAAAAACTAAATAGCGGTGAAAAAATACGCACAGAGGTAGAAGACTATGAGAACTGGAAGAGACGTATGTTGGCAATGGCTCAAGCAAAATTGAAAGAGCAAGACGTCTGTAGCGATTCGTCAGAAAATGTAGAGAATCCTAATGAAGTAGATTTCACAGATGTTATCGACAATATGATATTGGGTCATTAATAAAAGCTAATTATAGACAACATTCTGAATTTATATTTAAAAAATGATTGAATAAAATGCATTTCTGTTTGTTTAAAGAGTTTATGGAAATATCTAATTTCATAGTAAGAAAATAATCAGATTAATCGTTCTTGAATTAGTTTTAGGAGCACAATCTTAAAGGAGCAGGTTAAAATCTTAAAATCAAGATAAAGTCAGAAAGCTGTAGATTCAAACACATAAAATTGTAAACATATACATACATAAAAAATTTGTGTTTATTTTGCATTTAAAAACAAAACTCGAATTTAAAAGATTTAAAAAAATTAAATACTATGACTACTATTATTTTAATATAATTGTGTACACATCATTTTTTGTTTCTTTTGGGTTAGTTTTCTTAGAGAGCTTTAAACATATAATATTTTATATGAGGTTCGCGTATATAGTCTAATATGTAAAATAATAAACTTACTATCTTATTAGTTAACTCGTATTTTCATTTTAAGCCTATTGTACATAAAAAAATATTCTCTATACTAGAAAATATAATTTGAATATAAAACTTCAAAAAAACAAAATTATATAAAATAGACAGTTTAGATTCTACTTTTGTCCCTGATTCCATAAATTAGTAATATGGCTTAACAAGACTTTTCCCACATCTTGTGGTTGACCGTTTGGTTCATAGCCTATATAAAAAAGACGGTGAAATATTTAAAATATTGCCAGTAAATATTAATTAAATAAAATTTAGTAAAAACTTACTGTTATAAAGCACCACTTCAGCTTTTCCTTGTGTTTCAGGCCATTTATTAAGCAAATATTTTAAATGTTTACAAAACTTTAATAAAATTTCTCTTTTCATCTCTTTCATTTGCCATGTCGTGGAAGGTTGAAAATTTAAAGCTTCAAAAAAGGACAACATTGGAGTGGCACCTTCCATTGCAACATAATAATATTTGCCATTTAAAGGCTCGTTAAAGCGATAGACGTCATTTTTAAAAGGTCTTGCAACACCCGCACGATTTTTGATTACTGTCTCTAAAGGCTTGTATATAAAAAAATATTATAATTACAAATTAAAAATATTATATCCACTTAGACTTATAAATGTTGAAATTCCTTAAAATGTTCGGAAAAAAAATTAATAATAATAATAATTAATGAAGCTTACATGCACTCCGCTCTTCTGCAAAAAATCACTCTCTATTTTTGAATTGATAAATAATGTGTTCGGTACCATTATAAAGAGGCGTTTCAATGCAAATGTAACATTATGCTCGGACTCGTATAACTCCATACGTTCCCTAAGACCTGACTCACCGGTATGTGTGGGCAATATTAATTTTAAATATCCATGAAAGTAATTTGAAGCCATTCCTTCTGCGTAATCTAACCCATGCGATTCCCGAATGAAGTCAGCATAGTACATGTGAGAGTTAGCAAAGCCAAAAGTCATAAATATCCAATAAAGAGGCATAAATGAGAAATAGTATATAGACAGTTGGGTATTGCGTGTAGTCATAAGTAAAACGGCCACTATAAGAAACACTATGATAGCAATTGATGTTGCAAAGTTTACACTCAAACATCTTTGTACTATAGTTAGCAGTCTATTTTCAGGATCATAGTTTTTTCCACACAGAAAGTATTCATAAATAATGCGGCCAAAACGTCTCAGTAATTCAGCCGCTACCACGACCATCATAATTTTGAAACATTGCTCTAAAAATGTTAAAAATATTTTAAATATATTATTTGAAAATAAGCAAAAAAATCGTTAGTTAGTTAGAAATTCCCAATTCCACCTAATGAATTTAATGTCTACAAGACAGTATCAGAAGACCTAACACTTTGGACAATAATACATCAATGTAACTTCTACCAGTCATTATCGAAAAACTCAACATTTTCACATGAACTGCTGCAATAATAAAATTTATTCTGGCCTGATGATGGTTTTCCGGGGTTGGATGTTAATTGTGATACCGCATAGACTTTCTTCAAAAACGGTTTGCCTATACGCTATAAATAAATGATTGTGAGATTTCCGCTCTTTCTTATCTAGAACTGGAAATTTTAATTCAAAATTTTTTGAAGCTTTTTAAAAACTGCTAAAGGCAATTGACCTCAAAAGAATCAAAAAAGGCATATTTACGTCGTTGCTAAAAATAAGTTTTTTTTTTGTTTAACTTAAGATACAAGGAAGAACTTACCTAGATAGTCCATTATTAAATTCATTTTTATCCTACTTTTATATTTTCGATGTTTTTCTATTATATTATAATCTAAAGCGGCTCCTGAAGTAGTCTTCATATATACAACATATAATAACCACCGAGTAAAATAATAATCTCTTTTCCCACTCAGTTACAAAATTGCAATTGCAGTGTTAAAAAAGCAACATACTCTGAAGTTAAAAGGAAACAAATAATTCAACATGCCGGCCGTAACAGTCTGTGTCGGCGTTAGTTCATGAATTTTGCGAAATTAATTTTGCAAGGGTCACCGTACCTGCTGAATTTTACAGAAAACCCAAAATTGCCCAATATTGACAATTAAAGAAAGTTAAGATAATAAAATCTAATTTGCTTTCTTAATAAAATGAATTTACTTGCTTTCTTATCACACCATCCAAGTTGTGTGTGTTAAATTCATCCATTTATCATGTCCAAATCAAATAAAGTTTTCTAGTATTTATGTTCCTTGCACCATCTACAATATAATGAAGCTAGGCAACTCTTGGTACGACTTTGTTTATTTTTTATCTTTGTTTTTATTTGCAAATTCGTCTCCGCTCAGCTGTTTTATTAATAGTGCAATACTACTGCATAAACACAGATGAGTGGAAGAATTTTATTGGATTTTTCTTAATCAAACGCAATCGAATTATATTTTTCTACAAAATCTAATAAGAACTATATTTTCCGTCCAAGATATTGAGCAACATGTTTAAGGTGCCAATAATTCCTCCTGATCTACGTCACGAAGAAACTATAACTCAAGCAGCCTACGCCCTTGATTGTCTACAAAAAACAATTTCTACCATTTTTGGTCGTATTGACAAACGTATTGAAAAAAATAATGTCAAAGTAAATGAACTGCAGGAACGTATAAAGAAATCTCAAGAAAAAATTAACAGTCTACAGGGCACGCGTAAAGCCATACACATTTATGCACCAGCTAGATTTCCTGCTACAAACATTTTCAGAGATCTGCCAGTAACGTTTGACGTAGATGATAAAGCTGAGCTCAATTCTGATAGTGAACCGATTAAGAATTACCAAATACAAAGTAAGATTGAGGCAAATTTACCCAATGTCAACGAGAAATTAATATTTTTCCATGTAAGAGAAAATACGGCCAAATTAGCAGACAATTTTGTGGAGAAAGAACGTTGTAGCATCAAGCAAAATCAAAATTTGGGTAGTATGCCCTCTGACTTGAGGTCTATACCCTCAGTATTATTATTCAACACGGATTATAGTGTATATAACTTAAAAGAATATGATGATGAGACAGACGCTTGGAAACGGGTGAAACTATTTAAGGGTAAACGTCAACAACAGATTCATAATCAGCAAAATGCAATAAAACAAATATTAGAGCCAGCTCCACACTCTTTAGCTAATAGACGTAATGAGAAATTGACTCCATCGGGCGGTTTAAAGTATACACCAAAACTAAGTGAGGCACCAGAATTAGATTTGCCTTTGGATTTGCCAGACTTACCTGGGATAGCTGATGATCTCCGTTATGAGAGCCAAGAAGCAAAACAAAAGATTGCACCGTCTCTGGCCTTAGCTGTAGAAAATTTACCAGAATTAAGTGATCTTATGAAAGATAATGATAAATCCGATGCAAATAATGATACAGCTAAGGGAACCTCAGACGTAAGTGTTCCACCACCGCCTCCACCACCACCGTTGCCAGCTACAAATACTGCAATAACATCTGCCCCACCACCGCCTCCTCCACCACCTCCAGTTTTGCAAGAACAATCCTCTCGAGCTTACACTGATCAGATTAATAAAGCCAAAACTCATTCCACCCAGCCAGGTTCCGATACTCGTTCTGAATTAATGGCCGCCATACGTAATGCTGGAGGTATAGGCAAAGCACATTTACGCAGTACTGCTGCAGCACCCGTAGCTAGAAATAATAAAGATGATGTTGATAATACCAATTCCAATACGATTGTAGCTAAAACCTCAAATTCTCGTACTTCACAAGGAGGAGATCTTATGGCCGACTTACATAATAAACTATTGATGCGCCGTAAAGGCATATCTGGCTTAAAAGATAATACTGAAAATAGCAATAAAAATATCAATACCAATAATAATGTAGCTAATACGCCTAGTGGCAATCCTGTTATATCCCGTCTATCATCTCTAATACCACCACCGCCTGTGGGTGCCAAAGGCCGTTCTCAACATACTGCCGCCACATCAGAAGAGGATGAAGATGACTCAAATGATACCGATTGGGTCGATTAAATAAAATTTTAGTAATTTTTTTTTCAAAATCTTTATAAATTGTTATTCACCAAATATAAGCAATCATTTTAAATTTAAATTATACTTTGCAATTTTTATAATTTCTTAATAAGATTATAATAAACTTTTCATTGGTATCACAAGAAATTATTATTTGTTAAATTATTCATATTCTTTAGATATAAAGAATTTTATAATGAATGCTTTTATAATCAACGTTTAAGAGTAGGCTCCCCTACTTATGTACTGCCTTGTGTTGGAACCAGGAAAACATGATATGGGAGGAAGGAAAGAAGATAAAGTGTTTACATACATTGGAATCTGCTGTAATAGGACTAACCAAAACACAGTGAATTTTAGCCGTTATTGTACATGTAAATGAAGGAAGACGTGTTAATATGGATAATCAGAGAACAATAAACCAAGTAAGTACACCATTTGATATTTAAAGTTATTATTTATATTCGTTTATTAACTGAGTTTATTAAGCACATAGAAAAAACATTTCATTTCTTATATAAACATTTATTAAAACGCATTTTATATATATTTTATATATTTTTCTTTTGTTAACAAAACACCTTAAAGATAATAAAGATGTTTACATATGGTTTAAATGTGGTATTTTTATATGTAATTACTAAAAAAGATGAGCATGGTCAAGTTGTTATATTTATTTAAGAATATTTTATGCATCAATAAAAAAATATTTTATTATTTTGTGTATTACAAAATAGATATATGTATGTATGTATGTATTTTGCAAAATCTTAAACAATATTATTCATCAATTCTATAAAAACTAAAAAAAAAAAAGAAATATTATTACACTTAATTAAACGTAATGTAAAACAGAAGACATTCTTTAGCATGTGAAAAAAAAGTAAAAACTTAAAACTAAATTTTCTTTTTTGCTCAAATAGCGTCAATATGAAAAATAAAATAAAAATTAAAAGTCATTTCGATATTTGTCATCTTAAAATAACGATATTTAAATTTGTGAACGTAAACGTGGTCTAGGCAAATCGCCAAACACCGCCTCACCATGGACGCTTTTAGCTAAAGCTTTAATGCTGGCTGCTATATCGACGTTATTGTCAAGTTCCTAAAAAGATACACGATTAGAAACATTCCAACAAGATACAGTTATAAGATACAGTAAGAACGAAATCCATTATTTTTCAACTAGAATGCTTTAATAGTACTTTGTTTTGTAAGTCAGAAAGATAACACGTTTTAAAAAGTATATTTACTACTCAGTGTTGTTTCTGATCAACTGAAATCAATCGTATACAATTTCGATATCGTCGTTTATTATCTAGTAGCATTGTTGACATTTTGTTATATTTCTTTGTTGTTGTTGTCAATTTTGGCCAGTGGAATGAGAATTGTGTTCCATCAAGATAATTCTTGGGCAAATCTGGCATCAAATACGTGTGTATACATGCGTACTATATGTTCCTGTCTATGGCAAATAGTTTTGTTAATGAAATCTATGCGAACGTTTTAGTGAGTTTTGTGAGAATTGCTAAACTAAAAGAAAATATGAAAAAATATTTCTTCGACGACTTCCACCCCACTCAGTAGATTTCTGGCAAAAACTTTGAGGGTAAATAAAATTGCCATGGAAAGTTTCTCAAAAATCATACGTTCAGAGTTGGTTCTAAACTGTAGAGCCCCACCACTTATGGCTAAAAGTAACATACGCAACATAAGTGGTCTAAGAAGCTAGATTGTAATTCTGACCGACTATGTCTACAAAGTGGCAACGAGTAAATTCTTTATCTTTAACCTGAATTGAATCAGTCTATCTAGGCTAATATGATTTATTTAAATATAAAAATAATGGATTTATTTTACCGCACCGTAATACTGCTATATATATGGGACTTACATCTTCGTCAGACTCTAAAGTAGCCATATAACTGCGACCAACTGCCAAAGGTGAGTTCGCAATTTCTATGGGTAGACTTTTAGCAAAATTAGCCGCTTGTGCTGCAGATTTCGAATTTACACGTCTTTGTGGAGTAGCTATAGGCATTGAGGTATCCAAATCTAGAGCATCTACAATGATAAAAAAAATATTAAACATTATTATGTCTTGAAAATGCGACACGATCTTTAGTTAAATGGTACGTACCTTCGGCTTCTTCAGCACCATCACTTTCATCTAAATCGCTCATATGATTTTCTGCTTGTGTATTAATATAATTCAGATGACGCTGATAGCTGTTACTGTTGGAATTTGGCAGTAAATGATGTGGCACATTATGTGGTTGTTGTGTTTGTAGCAGACGCATTGGTGATGGTGGATTTTGCAAAAACATGGTACGATGCGGTTGCGGAGCAGCTGTGCTATCAACACCTTCCAGTTCGAAGAGACAGTCGTCAGCAGTCTCGATGGTGGGTGTTGGAAATTGTTGTTGAAACGATTGTTGCTGATTAACAAATGTAAGGTTTTGTTGTTGACGAAATGTTGGACTATTGCCTACACTCATGGGTATTGCTTCGGGTGTAGCAGGTGGCGTATCGAAATTTGACATTTTACGATTGAGAGCAGAACTACCACTAACAACAGTTGTAGGCGTAGTAGCAGTGACTGCTCTACCACCACCACTTGGTGGTGAGCGAGTATTATTTGTTGTTGCTACTTCAGTTACTATGGCACTTGAAGGTGAATTTTGCATGGCAGTCAAAGAAGAGTTTTTCACCTGACTCTCTCTATTTAATGAGAAAATATTATTCGGTGGTTGTATTGAAGTTGGAGTACTTGGTGCCGTATTCAATTCGCGGCGACTTGAAATGGTGTTACGTCTCCTTGAGCCACCATACGTCAAATTGCTACCGTTATTGCTAACGTCTAAAATCGGTGGTAGGCGATCAAGCCATTCATTTGACTGCTGATCGGGTATACACTGTATTAAAGTCACTAGCATTTGATATTCCTGTTCAGATTTTTCCCGAAAGTTTTTCAACAAAGCAAATTGTTGAGCCGTATAACGTTGAATACGTTCATCGGTTTCAGCAATCTCACGTTGTAAACGTTGTTGTAAATTTGCCTGCAATTGTCGTAGGCGAAATTGTTTCGAATCCAAATGATTGGCTGCTGCCGAAGTAGCAAAGGACGTCGATAATGAACCAATCGTTAAATTGGCGCTATTATTATGATTTTGATTGTTTGATGCTATTTCCAATTTAGGATGATCCATAATCAATATACCAAAGGTATCAGAAAACGATTTGTCAGCTCTCTTTTGTGACAGTTCCTCATTGTTGGTTAAAAGACCACAATTAATAAAGAATTGGGGTGTATCATTTTGAAGACGCTTAGCACAGAGTACAACATTGCAATTGCTGCAAATGCTCAGTTGCCATGATGAGCTAGTACACAATGAGCTATGTGATTCCGTTATGTCCAATGTTAAACTATAAATGAGATCTCTTTGACTGACATTATTTATAGTTAAATCCGATAATGGACCAATAGCCTGAAATTAAATAAATAATAGATACTGTTAAAAACAAAATGTTTTTGCAATAAAAAAACAATCATTTATCACTATCATAGGTACTGTAATTTCCCCCGGGTATCGCTATGCTCATCCGGACACATTGAATTAAAATTTCTAAAATCAATATTTTTTCAATTTTACGCCCCAATAACAAATACGTGTTTTACAATTTTATAAAAACTATACACAATTTTTAATGGTACTCACTAAGGTAAATCAAAATATGAAAAGTGCAAAACAATTTCAATTTTTGTTGAAAGTGCACTTTTCCAACAGCCTTCGTATTTACGCGTTTCTATTTCTTACATTTTTTTTTTTTTTGGCAAATTTCCAATATTTTTTAATTATTTTCTTTTCATCTAATTCCCTAGTTTATGAACTATTAAATAAAAAAAAATATATTTTTTTTTGTTAAATATGCCAGGTTTTTTTTTTTAGATTTTGATATGTAATTAACATTAATTATTATATACGTTTACATATACATATTTAATGACAATTGAATATTAAAGGTTGTTTAAAAAATTAATTAAATGGAAAATTTTTTTAATATCACAACTACTCATAGAGATAAAAAACAATGTAAAATAAATTAAAATCTTTTATATAAAAAAAAAATGGAAACTAATAACCTATAAAGTTCACTGAACTTTAGAAGCAAATGTAAAAAAAAGCTATTGCACCTGAAATTAAAAAAAAAATATAGATAAACGTGTATATTTATTGTAATTAAATCTAAAATGTAAATAGAAATCAAACGATACTTAGTTTATCTATATGCAATACTATAAGCAATGTTTATAAATTTCTGTTTTGTATTCTGTATTAAAAAAATGAATATTAATATCAATGAACAGAATAAAATTCCGTAATAAAATAAAAATCATTATTTCTATTCCATTCAGGTCATATATAAATTATTTTGTTTGACTAATTGTTCTCGCATAGGAATCGTATTGAAAACGAGGAGACGTATTGACAACTGGAACAGTTGAAAACATAAGCTAAACTAGAATACGGATGCAGAAATATATCCCCAATGAAATTCCCAAGACAAACTAAAAAAATTATTAAAGCTTTCCTCATAGACAATTGTTAACATTATAGGTCGGAATTAGGATCCTAGCTATGGCGAAACTTTTCTGAATATCAATTTTGATTTAACCACCTTAACTTATGATAATCGAATTAATGCTTAACTGTACGTTAGAGCTATTATTATCATTTTATAGCTTTACAGTGGAAGTGAAATTCAGAATGATCAATTATTCTTCTCTACTCTTGCAAGTTTCCCGTTGCCAACTTCGAATATGTGTTACTCTTCGTTCACATACGTTGCCTGGTACCACTTATGAATTTGGCGGCCTATAGTTGTTAATGTGTGCAACAGACTTTGTGCAAATTAGTAAACGTTGAGCTTTCATATATTTCCCTATGTCCTCTCATAGTTTTAACAGTTAAACGTTACTGTTTTGGACATAATGAAGACGCTGCAGTCTAGTGGGTAGTGTGTTAGCTTACTAGACGCGAAGCAATAGTTCAATCCCTGACACTGACGTCTCGAACAAAACGAAATATGAAAAAAATATTTCTTCGATAAGTTCCTCTCAGCAGTCTTCTGCCAAAAGTTCTGAGAGCAAATAAAATTGTAATGAAAAGTTTCTCAAAAAAATCTTGACAAAACTAAGGCTATAGAAAAGCCATGCCTGTAAAATGTAAAAATTATTGTGTTTTAGAATATTTAGGAGATTTTTAAAGCGCAATATTTAAAAACTTAATATCACGTCGTAATCCAGCTCTGGCATACGTTTCAATTGGCAAATAGAATATATATGCTCCCACATCCACACGATGTAGGAGCAGCCAAAGGAGGAAGCTATAAATAATACAAAGTTTTAGTTTTTTTTTTAAATCACACGATTTGTAGGAATAGAGCGAAAAGGCACTATATACACCCATTCATTAGAGAAATTATAAAAATCCATCAGTTTTAAGATATACTAAAGCCATTTAATTTATAAAGATAAAATAAATAATTAAAAGATAATTATTTATTTAAATAATTAAACAGATAAATTATATTTATATATTTATACATATTAAATATATTTATACGTAAAAAAAATATATTTATAAATAGTAATTAACTCGACTGAGTATAAATAACAAAATAATTAAATAAAGCCCTAAAAAATTCATAAAAGAAATGAACACACACACAGCACTAATAATCAGTTCTTCCAAATTGGATCAATCGCAGTCTTTATAGGTTCTCGAATTGCTTAAAATGCCTTATTCGATTAAGATCTATTGATTGATGTAGTGTACGGAAGCATAAGTGCTAGTCCCGTACAGAAAAATCTTGCTAAAAATCCATTGATATCCCGAAGCCTTCAGATTTTCTTTCAATATATTTTATGCTGGTAACAACCCGTAAAATATTATATTTTTGTACAAGTGAGCTTTATCAAATTCCAGGCAACTTTTTGCCTACTTTTACGAATTAAAATTATTACTATGCAGAGCATTAACTATTGTTTTCGACTATATGACGTCCTGGAACAATTTTCAATATATTGTGCCAATTTGGATTGCTTTATTTAAGACCTCTTTGAGAACACTTCTTACAACTCGCATAGAAAAATTGTAAGTCTTCCAGATGGTGAATTTGTTAATTTACAACTACTTACTCCTTAATTGGTTATCACAACCCTTTAGAGAGGATTTCGACTTAGCAGCTTCTCACACAATTATTTTTTACACAATTACATTTACTCACATAGTTATAAAGTAGAACATATTGATTTTGTTTTTATTTCAGATTGGCTGAAGTTACTTATTTTCAAGATTCAAATTACCAGAAAAATATCCGACTTTTACACTAAAATAAACGTACTGCTTGTAGTAATGGAAATTGAATTAGAAAAACTAACGTTTTTATTTAATTCAAATAAATTTTACAATATCAATTTCCCCAAAAACTTATAACAATATTTCATTTAACAATGTTGTATGTAAAGTTTATTTCCTTAATAATTTATTGCTTTCAATTAAAGGCAATGGTAAATAATGAAAATATCTAAAGACTTTCATAATATTTTTATATAAAAATTTAAAATTTTATAAAAGAGTGTAACTGCGATTTTCCTATCTTATTTTCTTGTTACTTCTCTATTAAGGCCATTTAAAAACGGCTCTTTCAAATGTATAAACATTTACATTAATTAAAACAACTACGCCAAACCCTTTTTTTATCACCCTCAATCCAAATATATATTAAACATATGGTAATAATTATTAAATAAAAAAAAAACGTGTTTATATGAATTGCCCAATTTCGTAGACAATAATATTATTATTTAGCCTACTAAAGAGCTCGACAAATAATTTAATATTTACACATACATATACTACACACTTTTTTACATATTTATGTATTAAAATACATAAAAATATCTGTGCTATATATAAGATTGTGTATGTATATATTGTGTTTTGGTACTCTTGTACGGTTTGTCTTTCTGTTTATATGTATGTATGAATGTATGTGTTTTTAACAGACACATCTATAAATTTGTTTACGTTTTTTACTTAAAAAAGAAAAAAACAATTCACATCGGAAATTTTTATTGTCGAGTCGTTTTTATATATGAGCATATGTATGTATGTATGTATGTATATATATATTTTTTATTATAAAAAACTTAACTATTGTTGTTTTCATTTTCGTTTTTTTAGTATATTTTTTTGTTTTCTTTTTCATTATTATGGTTTAATTTGACTATATGAGTGTGAGTATTTTAGTTTGTTGAATTGATTGTACGAGTATTTTTATATTCTGAGATTTCATTTGATGTTTGCTTTTTATCGTTGATTATATTTTGTGCTATAATTTGTTTACAATTAGAAATATTATAGTACATAACTGATTTTGTTTTCAATTTTATAATATAACGTTTGGTATTTTTTGAGTATTTTTTTTCTTTACAAATAAAAATAAAAAAATTATATACAATTAAATTTCGATTTAATTTGAGATCATATTAATTTTTTCAAAATAGATTTAGTTGCTCACTTTATATACATATGTATGTAAATATGTTTTATTATCATATTTTAGAATCATATTTATAATTAAAAATATACTTTTTGGTTGGTTATTAAAATAGAAAGTTTAAATAAATATATAAATTTGTATAAATTTGGGGTTAACTTATCTTATATTACGTGGACTTAATTTGAATACGTTTATGTCAGACACATAAAGCCATATTTTCCAATTTAAAAACAATATCTAATCATTTTTAAGAGTACTTTCAATATAATAACCCAGTGTATAATCCGTACAAAATCTAGTCCTGAAATGTATACAATTTAATTTTTTATGTCTTAAAATATAGCAAAATAGAATGAAAAAAGAAGACAAAGAGAACAACGTGAAATACAGCACGTACTTTCTAGTAATCTTTTAAATGCCCAAAAAAAACTGTGAAATGATATGGGATTGAGTGGAACTGATTATGAAAGAAAGAATAATCAGTTTTAAAGTTTTTACATAAAGGTTTTTTACATAAAGATTTAATAAACTAATTTTATTTATTTTTTCTTATGTTTACTCTATTATTTATTTATTTTCAAGAATTTTATCCCAACTTTATTAGAGCGTTCGGATCACGACTTGACATGATTTATATAGCCTTGAATTTGCTTGATTCAACATAGTTCAAACGCACGTCAAAAGGGATTGTAATCCTTATATAAGTAATATTTTATAGTTGTGCCACTATAAAAAACGCCTATGCAGAAAATGTATGTAGGGTCCTGATATTATAACTGCCAACCATATAATTTCATTGTGGTAATTTAATATAAAAGATAGATTACTCTCCGAAGATAAATTTTGAAAATCTCGGTGAAGTAGTAAAGTTCGTCTCCAATGGTGGTATAAATTTCTATGAAAGAAATATAATTCGAATAACATTCAAAACAGCAACAAGTTATCGAACAAAATGGTGTATATCTAGCTAAGTGCCCAAATCACAGTAGTAAAAGCCTTTAACTGCTAGCAAAAGTAATGAATTTCTGTTTCATGCACGTTACTTCTTTATAAATTATAACTAAAGATTTTACATTAAATATTTAACTATAATAATTATAATCTGACCGCATGGACATAAAGACCTCCATAAATTTAAAGTACGTACGGGAGAAATGTTAGTTAGTATTAAAAAAAATTAAAAAGGACTGTTTGTTGTTCATTTTTTTATGAAATTTCAGAAACCTTTTTTTTTCTCGGCAAAATAAAGGGATAAAATAGGGCAAACATAATCTCAACATAATCTTTATATATTTTTTATAACGCAGCTTAAAGGAATATAAAGATTTTTTCGATAAAATTGCAATGACAACTGTTAAATCAAATTAGTTTTGCATTTCAAATATTTACCTGTTTAAAGAAATCGACACACTGTGAATAAAAAATAAAATTCCTGGGATATTTTTGCAAGAAAGCCTGCCTTAATGCATTTGTCAAAGAAAACGTTTCGTTATGATCACCTTTACTGGAATTAGCAATTATATTGTTGTTATTGTTGGAAGACGTTGCAACCAATGTATTGCTGCAATCACTGGATGATGGTTGCAAAGCAACAGCTGCTACTGTAATACCGCTATTTTCCTTTAAGTCAGCTGTTGCAACAGCAGCTGTTGATGCAGCCGGTTGTTGCTGCTGCTGCTCAGTTTGCACGGAAACATGCTGCGGTTGGGTTGGCTGTTGCTTTTGTCGTTGATTATTGCTGGCAGCAATAAAATTCAAACATTTGCACGAGATCAACATAATGTTTATAATAGATGGAACAACAATAAACTCACACAAACACAAAGCGACTTATCTATTTTGTAATTATATATATTATAAATAGTATATATATATACGTTTGTGTATTCTTTGTTGGGAGTATTAATTATGGCCACTTCTTTATTTATTTCTTACAATAAGAACACTTTTTCACAAGAAATTCATTTATTTGTGCGTTTTATTTTTCTCGCTTTTCTTCTCACTCTCTCTTTCTCTGTCACTTCTTTTTTATTTCTTCTTTAATGCTCTTAAAATTTTCTTTTATTTCAGATGGCTTTTGAAATTACGTTCTATCTTTTGGTTATAATTCCCTTTATGCAAATTAATTGATTTTTAATTTGTTTGTTGGTTAATTTTATACCAAGTCCTGTTCGTTAATTTATTAAATTGTTTTAATTCCAGCTTTTTTCTTTTATAAAAAGTAGGAATTTAAAAATAAAATGAAAACGAAACTTTTTATGAACAATAAAATAGAATTCGATTTTCTATTTCTTCTTTTGCACCACAAAAATATCTTGATTTGATATCTTTCTTCCCAAAAACACCGAACGAAATTCTCAGTCAACTATTGATTAAAAGTAATAAAAAAAAGTGTGAAAAATAACATTTGTGTATGGTGTACAACAAGTGTACTCAAAAGATGCAACTTTGTATTGGTGAATTAGTTGTAAGTGGTGAATTTATTTTTCTTTAAATACGTTTATATTTCGTAAATATAATTTAAAATAAGAAAATAGCGTTATAAAAACAAAAATAGTAGCAATTTATATTGCACAGAATAAAATATCCTTATATAATACTATTTTTTAGTTTTATTTTTAAAATTACATAAAAATCTAAAACGTGTAGAAAATTTTTTAAGATATTAAAACAAATTTTCTTTCGTTGGTTATTACTTTAAAAGATAACGTAAAAAAGGAATTATAAATGAAGTATAAAAAGCTGAAATATAATAAATTGGAAGGAAATAGGATAGGTAAATTATAGGATAGGTGAAATTATTTATAAGTAATTTCAGTATCCACCGGAATTAATCGAAATAAATTATCTATTTTAAAAATGACTACATTACCTATCCTATTTCCTAGCGAATTGTAATTACATAGAAAGATGAAAATGTTACTTACCATTTTGCCATTGTTCTGCGTATTCCAAGCCCAAAAGAATTTCATACACGTAACATTTCTTGATGAGCTGGTTGGTTCTAATACTCGTTTATGTTTGCTAGAACTTTCAATAATTTGACGGTATCTGAGTCAAGTTGCGTATGACTTATTGACTCTTTAGTAACTCACAGAAATTAAAGCCATATGAGGGATCTTATGCCTATCCATTGTACCTAACCTAATATTCAATAAATACATTGTAAATAAATACATTGTAAATTATTATATGATTTTATATGCAGAACTTAAACCACGCTCAATTTTTTTTTTTTTTTTTGAACTGCTGTGGTTTTTATTTCTTTCGTATTTTTAAACTATTCAAGGTAAAACCGAACAGTTAATATTTACCACAATCGCTAATTCTGTTATTAATTTCTCTAAGTGTTGTTGGGAGATAATCTATTACTAAATATTTTACAATTATTTTTTATTCACCACTGCTGTCAGATTTTATTTTACCGCAGAACTGAGAACATCGATAAATATACGTCGGCAGATAATTTTTCATTTTTTTTAGCAATTTATATTTATTAAATTGTATAAATACCTTATAATCATTTTTATTTAAAGGTAGTTTAAAATAATTCAATAATATTTGTTGCAAATATTGGTTTTGAAAGCAAAACAAAAACATTTACAAGTAAAAACGAAAAAACAAAGAGAGACGCAAGAGAACAGAAATTGATGACGGGGACATTTTTAATTGGTGCCAACAATAAACAGATTTTCATATAAACTTTAGTGACACAATTTTGAAATTGTTTTTATGAAATAATAATTGAGATTATTTGTTAAGTTTTGATTATTATTTTGTTTAGTTATTCTTCTGTTTGAGAGCCAAGATGAAAATAAAAGAGTTACAGAAAACAGTAAATATTGCCTGGTCACCACTGCCTCAACATCCCATTTATTTGGCAGCCGGCACTGCAGCTCAACAACTGGATTCAAATGTAAATTCTACTTTGGAAATATTTTCGACTAATTTTAGCGATCCTAGCTACGATTTAGAACTAAAAGCTTCCCTTCCCAGCCAATATAGGTAAGTAAATAAGTTTTTTATTTTTGTTAAGTAGTTTTATTAAAATGAATTACTTTTAGATTTCAAAAACTGATATGGAGTCCAACAGGTTTCGGTTCTACACATCGTAATGGCCTAATTGTAGGTGGTTGTGAAGGAGGTCATGTTATGATATATTCGCCGTCAAAAATGTTGGCAAATGAAGATGGTCTTATTGCTCGACAAGATAAGCATACCGGACCTGTAAGTGGTCTTGATTTCAATCCATTCCAAACAAATTTGTTGGCTTCATGTGCTTCGGAATCTGAAATTTTCATATGGGATCTTAATAACACCACTACCCACATGAATCCCGGCACTAAGACCCAACCGTTCGAAGATGTTAAGAATGTAGCCTGGAATCGACAAGTGCAACATATTTTGGCTTCAGTATTCAGTTCTAGATGCGTTATCTGGGATTTACGTAAAAGTGAACAGATTATTAAACTTTCCGATACCCAATCACGAGTACGTTGGCATGCTATACAATGGCATCCAGAAGTTGCTACCCAAGTTTGGCTGGCTTCGGAAGATGACCAAGCACCAGTTGTGCAATTGTGGGATTTGCGTTACGCTACTGCTCCGGCCAAAACTATGCAAATACATCAGCGCGGTATACTGGGCATGTCTTGGTGTCCACGTGATATTGACTTGATGGTCTCTTGCGGTAAAGATAATCGCATTTTCTGTTGGAATCCTAATACACAGGCTGCTGAGGGTGAAATTTTGTCCGAAGTTGCCACCACAGCCACTTGGTACTCAGATGTGCAATGGTGTCCCAGAAATCCTGCCCTAATTGCCAGTTCCAGCTTGGATGGCAATGTATCAATTTATTCACTTTTTGGTGGCGTTCAGCAGCAGGTGCAAACAGCAAATAAAATTGCCGACTCCTTTCCGGGTATGGATCAGTTTGCTCAAGCTCCCATGCCACAACAAACGGCACCTGTGGTATACCAAGATTTAAAATATGCTCCCAAATGGATAAAGAAACCTTGTGGTGTTACTTTTGGCGTAAGTTTAAATGGAATTAGTATGACAAATGAAGGAAATTAATTGAGTTTTTCTCGAACGTGACATTTTATTAAAATTTTATTGAACAAAAGTTCTCAAAATCGCTTCTGAAATCTATGAGAATTCAACTTAACTTCCTTCACTTATAAAAAATCAGTTTAATTTTAATTAATCTCTTTAATTTCAGTTTGGTGGCAAATTAGTGTCGTTTAACAATAAATCGAAAACAATTAACATATCTCAAGTCACTACTGAGCCGGTCTTAGTGGAAAAAGCCAAAGCTTTAGAAAAATCTTTAAGTGAAGCTAACTTTGTAGAGTATTGCCGTCAAAAAGCTGATGAAATGACCGATCAAAATGGTCGTTATTTATGGTATTTTATTAAAGCCAATTTTGAACGTAATCCCAAGGAAGAAATTTTAAATTTATTGGGTAAGTATTTTCAAAAAAAGGCGTGAGTAAGACCGTTGCTAATGTGTAAAATCATATTCTTTAGGTTTCAATAAAGAGGATATCGATGGAAAATTTTCTAAATACTTGCCCGAGGAAGAAACCAATCAGCAAGAGCAACAAGATGTAGAGTTTTTAAGTAATCGCATGGCTCAGCTTGCTCATGTAAGTTTTAAATCTATTTTTATAAATTTTGTAATACATACTGAATTGTATTTAATTTCTTGTTGCCGCTAAGTTAAGCTAGTTTAATATTAGATTTTAATGCTATTGCTAAAGAAAAACTGATAAGAAAAACTCCACGTGGCTTATCATTCTTTTAACTATAAAGTTTTTCTGCAATTAACTGCAGCCCCTCTCAATTGTGTTTTGAGTAATTCCTTATCTCTATTGTAGTTTTCACATTGTTTTAATTTATTTTGAAAAATTTAATTTTGAATAAAGAAAAATCTAACACAGCTTCTTATCATGGCCTTGATAAAGATGTTCGTATTTTATTAAACAATTTTGAAAACCAAGAAATATAAAACTATATCACTTTCACTGATTTGTTTATTTTTTATCACTTTATAATATTTATTTAAATAAAATTTCATACCATTAAATAACAAAACACACACAAAAAAAAGAGTGATTCAACGGATGTTGAATGTGATCAAAGCACTGATGGAAGCACAAATAGTTATACGGTAAGCGCTTAAGGATAAATAATGCATCAAACATCAATTATTTGTTAAATAAGTTTTATTTACTATTTACTCTCTTCAAAAGATTTCTAATTTTATTTTATAATTTCATTTACAGCAACCGTTTGACAATAATAATACAGTTTTTGATGGTTTAGCTGCTGCCCAGAAGGATGTAAATAGTGAGGATGTACAAAAGCCTCTGCCACAATTTAAAATTCCAAGTGGAGATCGTAAGTTATTTGATATACAGTATAAAAAATTTCCAAAGAATAAAATTTTGTTTCCTTTTTTTTTAATAGACGCTGACAGTCTTATTACTGAAGCAATACTTACTGGTAATTTGGAGGCCGCTGTGCATTTATGTTTAAATTCTAAACGTACTGCGGAGGCATTTATCATTGCCTCAACGGCTGGCATTGAATTTTTGACTAAAATTCAAAACAACTACTTGCAAGAACAACAAAATGAACTATCAAATGTTATTTCGGCTTTAATAACACGTGATTGGTTGGACTTTGTTACGCGCTGTACCATAGACTCATGGAAAGAAGCTTTGGTAGCTGCTCTCAGACATAGTGAACGCCGAGTGGTTGACATATGTGAGAAGTTAGGCGATCGTTTGTTAAATGAATCTTCTTCCAGTTCGAATATCGAGCATACACGTAATGCTATGTTATGCTACATTTGTGCTGGTAACATTGATAAGTTGGTATTGGCTTGGTATCAATTAAAACAATTGGAAAATCAAAATTCCAATTATAAATTGTCTACAGAAGAATTGCAAGAATTGGCTGAAATTGTTATGTTAATGAATAAGTCATTAGAGGAGCAAGGCATTGCCGTTGAATTGAACACAAAAGTGGCCGACTTTATAAAAGAATATGGTGGTTTGTTGGTGGCTCAAGGAGCCTTTACAGCTGCTTTGGCCTATATTATGGAAATTAAGGCCACTGCCCAACACCCAGACTTGGATGATCTAAAACAAAGAATATGTAGTATTGTACAACCTACACAGGCAAAACAGACGCAAATGCCAATGCAACAACAAAATATGTATCAACGTCAACAACAGCCTAGAGGTTCATTCTCTCAAGTGCCTAACAATAGTAATATGGGCGGCTATATGGGCACAGGCGCTTCAGCAGCTATGCCACCTCTAGTACCAAATCCATATGCACCACCACCACCGTCATCAACTAATAACTGGAATTCTAATCCCGTAAATAATCCCATGACATCGCCATTTGCCTCACAACCTTTACCAGCAACTAATTCTGCTCCAACTGTGCCACCGGCCATATTTAATCCCGGCTCTGCTATACCAGCTAATATAAAACCACCTTCGGTTAATGAAAATTTATCTCAGCCACCACGTCCTCTTAGTACTGCTAGTTCCCAGGGTGGTACCACATCTGGTACAGGTTTATCGTCTAGAAACAAATATGTTTTAGATCCTTCTGTTGCGCCAACCGGTGGTCCTATGGGTGGTTACGGAAATACTTATAATCCGGCACCAATTCCACAATCGGCAATGCCGCCCAATTCCTTTAATACTACACCATTTAATGCCAATCCCATATCAGCCCCAGCTCCTTCAATAATGCAACCTACCTTTAATCCTACTCCCTTTGCCAACAACACCTATATGCCCGGTGTAGCTCCTATAGAAACAACACAAGCGGCTGTACCACCACCACCAACCATCCAACGTAATCCCACACCACCCCCTGGTTGGAATGATCCTCCTGCTTTAAAAACACCCAGACAGGTAAGATGTGATATTCTCATTTCAATTCTCAAAAGTTAGTAGCTAATAGAACAGATGATGGTGGTTTTTTAAAGATAAGTTTTCCTTTTTTTTGCTTATTTTGATTTCGCTTGCATTTTTTGTTTAACTTTTTCTTTTGTGATATTAATTTTCTATTTAAATTTCTTTTACCTATTTATGTCTTCTATAAATTATTCCATGGCGTAGAACGTGTGTTTTTATTCACAGACAAAAAACGAAATGTCTGCTCAACATGCGGGCACACGAAAATGGCAAAAAATAATTAATCATGAAAAGGATAATATTAAATTTGTTGATAGTAATTATAACGATTCTAATACTTTAAATACAAATGTTAGCAATGATTTCAATACTTCTTCTTCTACCATCACTTCTAATAACTTTCAAAACTCTCCACTATATCAGGTATTCTAAAAACCTGCAAATGTTGTTAAATTTTGTTTGTGTTTCGTTTTTATTTTGCCTGTGGTTTATTTAATGCACTAAATTGTATATTTTTCACCAACCGAAAAGTAGAAGATTTTAATTCCTTAATACAATATAAAGTAGTAGCACGGTGTAACATACATTTTAATGTCAAGTGTATTCGATTATCAGTGTTGTAAAGTTAAGAAAAATTAAAAAAAAAAAATTTTCTTAATTTGCTAAAGAATCAAAAAATACTGGCTTAGAACTTGGTGAAAAATGTTTTATAACTTTTTGTTTCCAATTAAAATGAATTGATTTAATTTAACCAAATGTTTATATGTTGTTTTCTTCTAATATTGCAAAACTAACACTTTTAGAATTGTGTTTAGTGCTTTATTTTAAACATCATTTTTGAATAAAACTTAGAATTTCATTAAATAATTAATTTTTATTAATTAATTTTGTTAATATTTTAGCCTAAAAAAGTTGAAACTGTAGCTGCTGCAGCACCAATTACTCATCCATTGTTTGGTGTTGATCCAAATCAAAATCAAAACGGTTATATGGATCCTAATGCTCATTATCAACAGGTTAGTTGTTTAATATTAAAACAACAATAAAACTCTTACTAAATAACACTTTTTATATACACAGCAGCCCGGTATGCCAGGCATGCCGCCACCACCAATCTCACAAGCTGGACCACAACAACAAACAAATCTATTAAATCCTACACAGCCACCCATGATGGGCACTACTGGTTCATATTATAATCCAGCTACACAAATTCAAAATAACAATTTGCCTAACCAACCCATGAATATGAATTTTCAGACATCTGCTATAGCCACACAACAGCCGCCACAAACACAATCTTGGCAAAATAATGCTGCTCAGCAGGGCATGATGGGATATCCGGATCAATCGTCTAACAAACCGCAACAATCTCAAATGAGCCATCGGCAACCAGAACCACCTAAGGAAAAGCCACCACTGCCAGAGGAGTACATCTATTTGCAAACAGTATTGGAAGAATTGAAAACTAATTGCTTGAATACAGCAAATGATCCGGTAAAATAATAATAAATTAATTTTTAATTGCGAATTTGTTGAAAATGGACTTTATTTATTCATATTTTAAGCGCACCAAACGTAAATTTGTGGATGTTAATAAACGCTTGGAAAATCTCTACGATTGTTTAAGAGATGGTCGTGTAAGTTGTGTTCCTATATATGGAGTAGAGAAACATTTCCTTTTTTTATTGAATTCTTTATAAATTTTATATTGATTTTGTTTTAGCTTCATCCTGCTACTATAGATGCTCTAAATCAAATTATTCAATATTTACAAATCGGTGACTATGGTAATGCCTTGCAGGTTCATACTCAAATTGCTTTCGGTTCTGACTTTTCTCAATGTGCTGGTTTTATGCCTGGCTTAAAGGTGCTTATACAATCAGCCAACGAACTACAAGTTTATTTACGATAATTGGTTGTAAACTAAAACATTTTGTTTCAACCACAACCAACAACTACAACTAACAATATAAAATATAAACTAATTTTGCAATATTATTCCAATATTCTTATACGATACGATATACATATAAATTATATGACATTTTTATGTTTATTTTTGTCTAATTATTTCGTTTAATTTGCATTTAATTTCGTCTTGTGTTTTTTTTTCTTTCTATTTTCTTATGAACTAATGTTTGGCACTGCATGATGCAGTGTATTTTGAAACTGAAATATTTCATGTATTTTGATGTTTTTATTTATAAAGTGCTGTATTTTATTACTTATTTTTGCTTGAAATAATTTTCCTTAAATGCAATTATGTTTTAAGCAAATAACAACAATTATGAAACTGAAAAATAAAATTTAGATTTAACAATCAAAATATACAAGATAACATATTTTTGATTTATTTATAATAAATTACATGACAATGTTTTTTTTTTCATGAAACATATTCAGTTTGTTTACGATTAAGAGTAAGGCAAATGGTATAATATGAGGTGCGACAAAATTCCATTAATATCCTCAGTAGAGACTCAATATTGCCTCCCAACAGAGAAACTAAAGGCTTTTCCAGAATATAACTGGACAGTCAGTGTTAGGATTTCTAATCTAGAGAATTTTCAATTGTTTTTCTTCCGTTTCCTGTTGGTTTAAGCTGTGGAACAGATGGTACCTTTCTGTTCAAACATAAGTTTATTAACTCATTAAAATATAAGCAAAAAGAAACCGGCAACGTATAATAAATAAAGAAAAAATGGAAAATAATTTTTAGAGACATTTCATTGCTACATTGGCTGAATAAACTGAAACTGTTGACACGCGAAATATGCAAGGCAAAGATAGCAGATATGCAACAGTACTTAACTACTACAAAGAAAAAAACTATGGTGTGATTAAAAAATAAAACAACTTAATCCACAATAGATAGCATTCTATGGTGGTCGCACCAAATTCTGTTGTATTTGTACGTCAATCTCTTTATTTATTTAAACACTTTTTATACCGTAATCCTCTTTACATCAACAGTTTCTTTCTACAACACTTAATACTTAGAGAAAAGTATTCTTTACAAAAAATTAAATTAAAAAAACAAACAACAAAACTTTACTATTTAGATAGCCAATCTGTTATTATTTCTTCCGTATGAAAGTTATCAACATTAATCTGGAACATAAGCAAATGATTATCTTAAGAAAAAAGAATTAAAAAAAGAACACAATGCCACTAACCTCATCTGCATTTAAAATCGTTTGCGTTGCTGCCTCCGTTTCGTCTATATAACCAGTATTAGGTATAGAATTTTCTATATTTTCCTCATGATCCACTTGATTTCTTAATACTTCATCGTCCTCATCATTTTCCCTTTCAATGTCATCGTGTTCATCGTCCTCCTCGTTATCGGCATTTATAAAATGCATTTGTTGATTGCTAGCCTCATGGGCTGCATTCATTAGTATGGCCGTCTCAACATCCAAATTTTTATGCAATTCAGCTGAATTTGCATTTGCAGCTTCCAATAACTGTGTAGGATCAACGTCTATGCCATGTTGTTCTTTAATGTGAAACCTTAGGGCAAACAAACGTGCATATGAAGCACCACAAATACTGCAACGATTTTTTAAATTCTTGTTTGATTTATGGCACTTGTTATGCGTTTTCATATGAATTTTGACGGCATACAGAGAGGCAAATGGTCGATTACATTCTGTGCAATTATAGGGTTTACTATGAATATTCTTATGTCCACTCAATTGCACCGATGTGCGAAAACTTTTGCCACATATATCACATTTATAGCCACGCTCATTAACATGCGTCTTCATATGATGTACATAAACCGATTGCTGTTTAAAGCGTTTATTACACGTGGCACAAACATATGGCCGTATATCGGTATGTGTTCTCAAATGCAACGTTAACGAATAGGAAACTCTGAATGTTTTGCCACACACTTCGCACTCATAGGGTTTTTCACCGGTATGAATACGTTCATGTTTAACTTTTTCATAGGGTCGCTGGAATTCTTTACCGCAGTATTGGCAGGCATGTTTTCGTTTACCATCCTTTGTTGTGCTTATACCTGTAGTTTGACTTGAAGTCGAAGGACCATCTTTTTGTACATTGTTCATATTATCAATATGCATTTGCAGGTGTATTTCGTAACTGGGTAAATTTTCGAATTGTTTATTACATTTGCCACATACGTATTCTTCAACGTTTTGATGCATATTTTTGTGTATCAATAGCAGTTTTTGATCGAAACTTAAATACGAATTCCAAGAATACGAATTTATAAGTTCAATGTATTTCAGTATATGTATGTATTATAAAATGTTTACCTTTTATTACATATTTCGCAAAAGAATTGATTCAATTCATTGTATTCATTTTGAGCTCCTACGGGTAATGCGTCCTGTATGGTTTTAACAGCATGCTTTTTGTGCATCTTCATGTGTAATCTATGTAAATAAATAAAAACTGAAAAACTTAATAACATTTATAATACTATTATAAGGAAAAAACAATATTAAGTCTATGCCTCAGAAGCCAGACCATAATCCTGAATACAGAATTGTAATGTCTATACTGTCATAGCTGGTATGACAGCTATACTATCATAGTTTGTGTTTTCGGCTAGTAAATCAACAATCTCTTTCCTAGCCTACCGCATCCATTAAGTATTACAGCTCTGAATAGTTGATTGTAATAGTCCAACTAAATTGACTACTAGTAGAAGAAGTTCATTGAAATGGTGTGAAACAAAAAAACTTACTTTAAATTCTTTTCGGATTCAAACACTGTATTGCATATTTCACATACAGCTTCCACTTTATGTAAAGTTTTTGTATAACCCAATTGTTCTATGGACTTTTTATGCCAGCGTTGGTGATTACTAAAGGAACGTAATGATGAATAATCCTTATCACATAAATGACATCTATAGATATTGTTATCCGAGTTTTCCAATAATTGTGGCTTAAAATGTATATAAAAAAATATAAATTTCAGTTATAAATTATAGAAAAAAAATAATTTTCCCTACCTCTTCCACATTTTCAGTATTTTGATATTCATTACTGCATTGATGATTTTCGGCTGTATTTAAATCCTTGAATACTTGCTGACAGTGACAACAAAAATAACGTTCATCGTCTGCATCAACATTATTGATATTTGGTTTCATTTCCATAATTGTTGATTCATTGTGATCTTCTTCAATTTCATCTAAATTTTCTACTAGATCCCATAATTTTCCACCAGTTAGCTGAGCTTGTTCATTTTCGTTTTCTATATCTTCACGACAAGGATGATAGGCGAGGAAATCTTCAATAGTATTAAATGATAAATTGCACTGCTGGCAAAAATACCCCTTGACCAGTTGGCCATTTTCATCAATAGTTTCCCTTAAAATTAAACTATGCTTTGTTAAGTCATCAATATTATCCAGTTCCTCTGTGCCATTAAGTTTTTCCACTTCATTGTTTTCATTATTATTTAGAAGATCATTGGCATTGCCGTTATTGTAATTGTTTTCATCATTATTGTAACTAAATGTTAGTTCATTGTCGTCGTTTGATACCATTTCCGCGGAGTCTATATAAATTATATCATGTTCATTGCTTTCATTATTAAAATTGTGTACGTGTGTTTCATCTTCTGTTTCTGATTCTTTAGTGTAATATATCCAACATTCTCCTTCGCTGTCATTAGTTTCTTCTATTAAATCAACCGTTTCATCTAGAAAAGAAATATTTTTTAAGAACAATGGAAAATTCTCAAAAGTGCCACATTGCCCGTATTTGTTGTTATTTATACATGGAACGTTCTTACCTGCCATAATTTGAAGTGTTCTCTTAAATAATTGTAATTAAGGCAGTTAGTTAACTAATTGCCAAATGTATTGAAATTAATATTAAAATTTGAATTTTAAATAAAATCAACTAAAATATATTGTTTACATCTAACTTCACGCGGATAAAATTAATTTCTTGTTTTTTTTTTCTTCATATCATCTAAACATATGATTTTGACAATTAGACAACAAGAGGTGAAATTAATCATATTGAGTTGAGATGACTTTGTACTGTGGGTTAATTGAGCAAATAAAATGTAATATTACAATATTTTTCGGGTATTTTCCATCTGATAAATGGTATTTTTTTAAATTAATTATTATTTAGCATAGTAATTTAAAAATATTAATTTGTAATTATTAATCACTCTAAATATTTACGTTATAATCAGTGTTGCTGTTTTTGCTTTATTTCTAACGAAAACTGGCTGCTATTTTTTTGTTCAGAGTGTAGATGTCTAGATTTTTCTGGTTTTGGTTACTTTTTATTACGTAAACTAAATAAACAATATATTATATTAATCGTGAAGAAATAGAAAAAAAATTGTAAATTATATTCCTATTTTCGTGATTATTTTTTCAGGATTTAATTGAGATTTTCTTCCTGGCAACACTGAAGGGTTGAAAATTTTTGTTCATTCAAATTAGAATTGAAATTATTCGCACATTCTTTTTTCACTAACGATTTATATAAATAAAAATTAAGCTCATTTAAATTTAAGAAAGATTTTTATCGCTAGTGTGTGTGTGTGTGTGCGTGTGTGGTTTGTTCTCTTCTTCTAGTTGTGTTGTTGGTGTCTGTCGTTTGTGGAGTGTGTGTGTGTTTGTTGTGTTTGTGCGTGCGTGTCTCGTCGAGCAAGCTTGCTTGTTGTTTTTGTGTGTGTGTTTGTTGTGATGGGATGGGTGGATGGATGGATGCCTGAGGCCACGGTACGTGTGTGTGTGTGTGTTGTTGGATTTGTTGGTTGGCACCGCCCCCCCCCACAATGTTATTATTGATTTTGTTACTTTCTAGTGAATTTTTGTGAAGTGTGGTGAGTTCTTAGGGTGGTAAGTTTAAAAAATGTGGTGAATTTAGTCAATGTGGTGAATAAAATTGAAATTCACCAAAATGCCGTTATTCGAAATATGTACTGTATTAACACAAATCACTTTACTATTAGTGGTGAAATAACAGGCGCGTGTCCAGAAGAAGTAATTTATAGCTTCATTAGTGGAGCCATTGGGTACCAACAAGTTCACCATAAACAAATTGGAGTGTGAAACAGAGATGGGTGGGAGGAGTCACGAAGTGTTGCCATTGTGTCATCTATTAGGCGTTTAAAAAGTTAAAATTAAAAAATATTGTGTAATATGCATATCCATAAAAAGTAAAATTTAAATTGTTTTGTAATTTAATTTTTGGGATATTTTTTTACTCATTTAAACTTATTCAAAGGCAAATACGATAAAGAACGAATTCCTCTTCAAATAACTAAACTTTTGCTGTAAACTTAATATAAATATAATATATAATATATATATACAATACAATATAATAATATAAAATATAATAACAAAACTTGGACTTCTTTCTCTTCTGCCTCGAAAGGGTATATATATATATGGAACCTATATTTAGTTTTGGTTATATATTTTCTTATTTGGTGTTGGTTTTTTATTTCTGGCAATACTGATTATAATAACGCAACGTGGTATTGATATTGAAGTGGCAACCCTACAAAAATACAATTCTGCATAAATATCGGCTTATTCACCACTCATTAATAATTACAACATCTTATTTGAAATTGTTATTGTATTCACGCGTATTTTTCTATAATTGTGTTTTTTATTAAGCTTTATCAAATTGAAAACTATAAATGAAATATTTATTAGTGCTTAAATTAGATAAAATTGGTGAAAATAATAATCAAATAAAATATGTTTCAACCCGAAACTGAAGACATGTTGCCACGCATGGCACCAAAACCCAGTGCAGCTGTACCCCTTGGGTCATCGGAGGGAATTGTAAGGCCACAAGTGCCAGAGGTATCTATTTTATTCGGACAACAAGAATTGAATAGTCAAAACCAGCACGATCTTAATAAGGGTATGCAATTACCACATAATGCCCAGCCAACATATGCAACTTGGAAAAAACAAATGCTGCCGAAAGTAACTTTTCCGCCAAATTTGGTCAGCGAACCCAAGTTACAATTGCAAGACAATCTTAACAATAACAATATGATGCCGCAGAACTACAATTCGACAACAAATTTATATCCTTTTAGATCGATCGCAATGTCAACGGCCGTTCAAGCTAGTAATAGCGGAGTGTCTATAACAAATAATCCCATAATGTACCGCCGTAGCTTGGAGAGCTGTAATCCTCCGATAGATTATTCACAAATGCCGCAAATGCCAACAATTCAGGCTCTGCCGCAAGCATTAGCACCACCAATTAAATCAAATTCTGGAGATGTTTTAACAATATGCGCTGGTACGCAAACTGACAAAGCTTTAGATATGCTTCATGATGTACAAACTCCTGGTAATGTACCATGGTCAAATTTTGTTACTAGAAGGGATATCGAAGATGTCCGTCAAATGTTAGAGGAGATGAAACACGAACAAGAACGAATTTTAAAAATTCTGGAGACGTTTATACTTAATTCTACTCCACAAATGTCATCAAAACCACAGACCAGTGATGCTGCTGTTCAAATTGGAATTGTAGAAGACCGTAAGTATTGAAAAGGATATTCTTTTCAATTAGAAACAGCTTCCGTGGTGTTTCGGATGGTTTTTCTTCCAAATAGAGTACAGTAAGATTAGAAGTTAAAGAATATACAATAATGGCCTCATTTGTTGTTTTTGATTTGCCTAATTTTTGGCAAATTCGTCAGTTTATGAAGCTAAAGAAAGCCTTTATATATTTCTATCCACACTATGTTTTATCGCTAAATATTCTTATATCTTAATGCCGCTAATGATCTTCAATTATCTTTACATATACTTCAGAATGTTTGAGAGTACTTAAAGAGCGTAGTAGAGTTTTATATTGTAGCACTTTCTCATATACTTTCATAATTGTTTTATTCATTATTATTGTTTTTTCCAGACCATACACCTTACAATAACTGCGTTAATCTTGCACAAGATCTAGATCAAGATCAAGATTTGCCGCACATAACTCCCAAAAATAAATTCATACAACATCTAAAATCCTCCAACAATGTACAACAAACACCTAAAGGTAAACCAATTGCACAATCGACTACCTATCAGCCAAATTCCCCACAAACACAACGGTTACAGGGGAATGTACAAGAATTTCCTTCAACTTCAAATTGTCAGAATAGTGGTAATAAAGAGCCTGCTGTTATAACTAGGTCTGCTTCCGACACTAGCTTGGCTATGAACGAATTGGCTTTAAAATATTTACCCAGTGAAAAGTTAGCTGAATTATTAAAGGAATTAGATATGGATTGCGGGGTTGCTTCTACTCCGCCAAATTTGCCAGCAGCACCAATAAGATCTGCAGAAAATAAATTTGAGAAAGGACCCTCTGATATATCGAATGCCTCCTATAAATATTTAAAGAAATATCGTCTCTTGCCGGAAGACAGTAATAACGAAAATGATAATGTAAATGACGAAGTGGAAAATGAAAATAATCACATGCTGCAATATAATTCACCACAATACAATGTAAGAAATGCCCCTATTAATCAAAGACACACACCTACAAACAAAAATTCACCATATACAGGGCGTTTGCCATTGTCACCACTGGCTAGAGCTTCAACGCCACCACAGCAAATAGTGAATTTAGAGAACATTAAACATCAACCCAAATTCCTATAAGCAGTAAATCTTTCCAGAACAATAATTGTGAGTACAAAACATTTTGTTTTTATTAAACAATAAAAAACAATTTACAAAATAGTATTGATAGTTAAGTGCACAAAATGAAAAAAGAAAATATTTTCTTTGTTATATTCTATATATTATTGTTCTTTTATTGCACTTTAAGTGTTGTCAAATTTTATAACTTAAAGGATCAGTGAAATTAATGAAAAACGCTATTTTACTGATAAGTGGCTATTTAAAAATCCTTTCTTTGCTATAATGCTATAAGTAACAATTAGAGAATGCGTCTAGGACAGGGATTACCATTTCATAGCACAATTGTGCTGAGTGAATTCACACACATTGCTTATGCTCTCTCNCTAGGACTAGTTTTATAGTAAATTAGTTTAATTTATTCTCCTAGGAATATACATATTGAGAAGGAAGGACAAGTTTTCTTTAGTTTTACAAGGCTATGATAATTCATATGACTTTTTTGGAAATTTTCCTAGCTGTAGATAAACTAAAAATTCATCAAATTTGTTGTTGTTATTTTTGTTCTGTGGGACACTTGTTCAGAGAGTCTTTTATTAAGAAACTCTGGACTTCGTGAATTTCGATTTATATATTGATATACACGAATAGGAAGATCAGTTTGGATTTGATGTTACTGAAGTATTAAAAGTATACATATTTCTTTTTCATATAACTTAATTACTTCCCTACTTTTTTCCTTGTTTAAAATGTTAAGAAAATATCAATAACTTTAGTTTTTTTAAATTTTTATAAGCGTGCTACTTATATGATATTACATATCTACAGACTTAAAATTACGAAGTTGTTGCTGCTGTGACAGCATTGCGGGTCTTGACAGTTCATTTCTAAGGAACAAACTAGCATGTGGCACAGCTGTCCCTGATTTAATAATCCGGGTCTTTCCTAAGCGAATACCCGATTGTTATGTGGACAAAATTATGTCATGTGTCAAAAGAACACAATCGATTAGAATTACTGTTTACTTGAGGATGGTTTTTTGAAAATGTATTCTTTTTTATTTTTGTAGTATTTGATATTTCATATACTATATAAGCATAATAATAGCTTCCTTAAAAATCGCTGAAACAATACATAAAAACATTTAGTTGACTCCACTTTTCTTTGTTCATTTTTGTAGTTTAATGCTATTCATATGTATTCGTGTATTTGTGGTGGATATTGTATTTATAAGTGTTTACCACAGCTGATTACTTTTCACCATTATAGCAGCAGCTGATCGTATTTACCCACCACCACTACTTTCATATGAAATACTAGAATATAAACAAAAACAAGCAAAAAATTTTTGGCGCGTTTGCAACGACGTTGACAGAGGTTTTGGAAACGTCAACTAAACGTCAACGTCATCGTCGTGTGTAGTGACTGAACTTTTGGAGGGAAAAACTCTTGTCAGTCGAAATTTAAGCGGGATAACACCAAGACGTGTGGTAGAGAAGCAGAAAGTATTCATATTCATTATTACTTCATCAAGCACACATTTGCTGCGTACAAAGAAAAAAAGAGAAGTAAAATTATAAGGATTGAAAAGAAATTAAATAAAGACAAGTAAACCCGCGTTTAAAATAAAAGAATTTCGACTACAGTGCAAACTAAATTCCAAAAAAAGTTTAAATTTATTAAAAAGCAAAAGCTCTGAAGAAAAAAAAATATTTTAAGATGGCTCAACCTTCAATAGCTGCCTTTTTTAATACTAGGAAACGTGCTGCGGCAGATGATGTGACCAGTATTAAAAGTAAAGTAAGTAATTGTCATATTTTGGTAAAATTAAATACATTTCCTAAAAACGATTGGAACAGACGCCACGATGCAAAGGAATTTCTTACAATGCCTCGCATTTTGTTTTACTAGAAAAAAAAAGAATTAAGTCACCCCAAAACGCTGGTTTGTGCGTTCTAGAGAGCCTCTCCCTCTCTCTCTTTCTTTCTCTCTTTTTAAATTGGTGCATCGTGGTTGTTGTTTGATTGTTTGTGTTGTTGCTTTCTGTTTTGTAAGGGCAACAATCAGAGAAAGTGATAGTGTATAAATATGTGTAATTGCTATTGTGTTAGTGAATGGTTAATACATTGTGTTTAATTTTTTGAACTCAATTTTTAGCGTCTATTGAATGGCACAGAACAAAGTGCTACTACTCCCTCTACTACTGAAACTACTTCTGATCAACAATTACAAGATCATCAAGATGATATTACAACCTTTAAGGGAATGCGCACACGTTCATCGCGCTCATCTACAGTGGTTAAACGTATTGGTATACAGGATCCATCACAGATACCCGATAGTGGTTTGTCTCCCAAAAAAATGGCCAAAATTGAAGAAAATGTTGAGCAACAACAAAAGTTAGTGCAATTTATTAAAAAGGGTTCTCTGTCTCCACGTAAAAAGATTACCAAAACCCCTAAGTCTACCAATACTATACAAAAACAGAATGAACAAACACCCACCAACAATTTGATAACAGCTTTCACGACCAAAAATAATGCCAACAATGTTGCGAGGGGTCTTAAGACACCCACCAAACAAATCATAAAAGGATCAAATACTCCTCTTAAACAGGGTGAAATTAAATCCATGGTTAAGAAAGAATTGAATTTTGACGAAGTGAAAACTAAAATAACACGTAGTGCCAAACTACAAGAACTAAAAGCCTCTTTGGCTCGCATTCAAGAATTGGAAAAGACACGCAAGGCCCAAGAGGAACGTAATCGTAGACTGAAAGAGGATATTCATTCGCCAGCTAAGAAAACTCCAGCAGTAGTGCAATTGAAAGAATTCGATACGATTGAATTGGAAGTTCTAGCAAGGTAAGTTTGTTTATTTTTTTTTATATTTTAATCTTCCAAACTTTATGGTAGAAATACCACAATTTTTTTTTAAAAGTGTTTGATTTGATAACTAGTGGTTTAAAATGATATATCGCGTACTACAGCGAGTCTTTAGAAAATATAGGAAAAGTAAGCAAAATGTTATTGATAATTTTGTTCAAAAGTAAACGAAATAGAAACCACTGCGTGAACGGAAATATTTTTTTTTTGTTTTTGTAGTAGGAAGCAGGAACATTTGTGTATATCTGATGTTCTAACTAGAAGTTACAGAAAAGTATTGAGACGTTGAAGTTATTCACATTACCTTCAGCAAATTTTCTCTTCTGAACATAAACTGTGAAAAATACTTTTTTTTTTATAAAGATTTCGGAATTATTACCCAGGCTTTTCAAAGTTTCATTGACCTCTTGTTTTTGTAAGACAAACAAACGAATCTAGGCGAACGGAAAATTTGTATAAAAATAACTGAAAACTGTTACTACAGGCATTGAGTGTTTTTCATATGAATTTTCGAACAATTGAAATTGCTTGCCTTACATATAAACTGGTATTAAATTTCTCTATAATTTTTTTTATTTATTTTAATAAACCTACGCTTTATGTAATATATTTTCTTCAATCATGACCTATCCCATTGGAAAACATTGTGCCCAAAATTCCCGTTCTATTTAATACAAAATAATGCAACGTAAAAAATGTATTAAATAATATTCAAAACACCAATATACATACATACGATATGTACGTACATACATTAATTTTGTATGACATTGTTTAAATTAGTTCTATAATTATAGTATATAGTGAGTGGCCTATAAAATATGATTTAAGCAAAAAACCCGGTTGATTTAAAATTTTCTTTTTGTTTTTCTTTTCTTTAAAAAGTTACTTGAAATTATAAAGACAATTATTGAGGTCACACTAAAGAATAAAGAAGAGAAATAAGCCAACAAACCGATATTAGCAAATAGATTAACATTTCAAATATAGAAATTCATATAAAAATTCTTTTTGAATCTTTATTTAAAGTAAAAAAGGAAAAAGGACTATTTATCGAAGTCAAAAAGTCATCATTGTTTGCCTTTCGAACTTGTCTTTCTTTGTCATATTATTGGAATACTTGCTATCAAGATTTTATTATTGTTTTAGTTATTCAATTTAAATTTTATGTAATACCTTAATTTTTATCAAGAATTTCTGCTTACTTTTGCTTTATTTTCATGAAGAAGTTAATGAAAATGCAAATATAACCAACACTATCATATATTTACAGTGTTTATTATATTTTGATCTTTACATAATTCGTTTTGTTTGTTGTTGTTGATAGTTTGTTTTACACTTTTTTCTTCTTTCATGTATGCTATAAACAAATATTGTAATATGGGCAACTATTTTTGACGGTTACAATTAATTACAATAATAAACGCAAGCCTATGTAGTATGTATAATGCTTACAAACCTAGACATTATACATTCACACACACATAAGAATGACATGTTGTTGTTTCTTTAAAGTACTTATTTTCTTCTTTCTCTTAATATCTCCTTTATGTTTTTCTTTCTCAGGAATATATGTCGTTTTTTATCTCTGGGGGTTGTTTTTTGACCGTTACAAAACTACATGTATACCAAAAGCAAAGGTTGTTTACATTATTATTTTTTTCTTTTTTTTAGAGAATTAATGGATAATTTTCTTAGCAACAAGAAGATAAGTTGAGTCGCTATTTGAAAACTGGTTTCTTTCTGTTTTCTACCTAATGTGTATCGTAGCTGAGAAAATGTTTGATTTTCTTAAGCATAATGTACAAACACACCATACACACATACACATACGCACTATTTGTTTGATCTTTTCTTAACAACCCCCAGTAGTTTATTGTTTATACAAAATTCTGTTGGTAAAGTTTTATAAATTAAATGTCTGCTATGATGCCTACAAAATTGGGCATAAATTTGGGCATTTAATATACGGATTTAAAAATCAGATTCCATATTTTTTTTTTACATTTTTCGAAATCTAAAGTTACGTAAAAGACCAAGTTTTGGATCTTCTTCACAATTGCCTTTTATTTGCCTAAGTTCTGTGATAAATTCAATTTTTGATCAGGACGAGATATTTTTACGGATATATACTATATACATAATTGGTCATTACAATCCTTCAGTCAGTATTACGACTTAGCTCCACGCATCACTTATGTTGTGTGTATTAATTGTATACACGAGTGGCAGGACCTACAGTTTAAAGTCGAATACGAACGCCTGATTTTTGAGAAACTTTTTCATGGCAATTTTATTTGCTCAGAGTTTTGTTAGAAATCTGCTGTCATTTTGTTGGAGTTTTATGACCTGAGGTTTGAATCAAGATTTGCCGGGTTTCTCTATATAAGGGTTACATGAATATGCAAATGTAATCTAGCGGGTTACAAAAAGTAGGTCGGTTTTGGCCGCTGATTGTTGTCTTCCTTGCATTGCATAAAGTAAAGAATGAATATGCTTTTAGCTTGTGCTATGACGGTAGATTAAGTAGCTTCGTAGGCATAAGAGGTCTTTCGATCTTATTGGAATTCATTTATCGGGAGAATAAAATTAAAAGATTCGTTCGTAATTCAGCCTTTTTGCACAATCAGATTAGGTACTTATTCATTAGCTCTGTTTGAGGCATTATCTATTGGGTTCCAATTAGTTTTAATTTTAATTTGTGAGTCTATTGCTCTAGTCACATATCGAATATCATAATCAGACCAAATGGGAACTTTATCTCTTTACCCATAGGGTGTGTCATATTTAAACGATTGAAGCATACCATCATATTAGATCAGAAATTCTTATTTGTTAAAAAAAAATGTTTAAAAGAATTCAAATTTTATGAAATTATATTATTTTCCTTTTATTTTAGCCCTACAAAAACCTTTAAGACACCCACCAAACTACCACCCAAAACACCAGACAAAAATGAACTTATGTCGCCACGTCACACCGATGTCTCCAAGCGTGTTCTCTTCAGTCCAGCTAAATTGGGCTCACCATCGAAAATGGTGGTTGCTCCAGCCTATCAACGCTTTATGTCTTTGGCTGAAACTAGCAAAGCTGGCCAATTACCCTTACCCTATAAATATCGCCATTTGATTGAAATTTTTAAAGCTGTTGATTCGGTTTGTGCAATGTTCCATAATCGTAAGGAGTGTATAACATTCAAAAAGTTAAAACCGGCTGTACAGAGAATGATGCGTAAGAACTTCCATGAGTCCCATTTGGCCCAAATTAAACACCTTTATCCCGATGCCTTTTTATTTACCCAAATGAAAATGCGCAATTATGGTTCCACTTCAAAGGCCGACTATTTCCAATTGGTTATTACGCCCAATGTAGAGAATTTGCCAGATAAAATTAAATTTAATAAAATCGATGAGGATGATGTAATGGCTACAGGTCAAATTAATGCCATGAATCCTCATGTAATGACCCAAAGATTGCAGAAATTCCAGAATGCCTTGTTGGAGAAAGTGAAAAATGAACATGACAAGTTTTTGAAATCATTGGATCCCCCTCTTTCTATACCCAAAGAAAAGGTAACGCGTTGGCATCCAGATTTTGATTTGGAAAATTGTTCTGAAATTCCATTGGGCCATTTGCCACAACCGCCTAATGTGGAAAAATATTCTTCGGCCAAGGATATATTATCGACAGCACGTAATCTATTCAATTGTGCCACGCCCATGGAAAGAGTAATGGAACGATATGAAGCCAAGCTGGAGGCCGATAAGATAAAGGTAGAAAATCTAAAGAATTTGAAAACAAACACAGCAAACGAAGAAACCGTTAAAAAGGTGGACAGTTCTACAAATACCAGTAGTGATGCACAAACATCAAACGTATCAGCAACAGCAACGACGGAAAGCACAGATCCAGCAGCTAATGTAACTTCAAATTTATTGAAGGGTGTACCCAAGTCATTGTTGGAAAGAATACGTGCTAAACAGGCGGCCAAAGCTTTAGATGCTATGACACGTAGGCCGTCTCAGGATCAAGAGGCTGCCATATATTCCCGCCTGCCAGAATTAGCCCGTCATTTGCGTAATGTGTTTATAACCGAACGCAAAGGCGTGTTAACTCAAGAAGTTGTTATCAAGAAAATTCAAAATAGTTTCCGCACCTGTTTGACAATTCAGGAAATTGAAAATCATTTAAAACTTATGGCCAAACAAGTGCCTGCATGGTTGGCCTTCCATGAAGTACGTAAGACCATGTATTTAAAAATTAACAAGGAAATGGATTTAAGTAAAATCATAGAACGTTTAGAGACCGTGGCAAATGAGAAAAGTAAAATGTAATTAAAAAGTATTTTTACTCTTTATATTATTTACTCAAAGGGATTAATCTTTCGTTTTTTTTTTTTGTTTTTATTTTTAGCCTTATTATTATTATACTATTAGCTTATAATCAAATTTGTAGTTTTGTAAGTTGAACAACAAACATCATCCTTAAAATTTTCAATGTTCCATTTAATTTAATAATATTCATTGATTTCATTGGACATGTCACTTATTCCTATTTTAGTTCAGTTTTTTTTTTCTTGTTACACTCGTAAATATTTGATTTCATCTTTCATAGAAAGGAATTAACGCTTTATTTATAACTTGCTTATATGCATGTTCGCATTACTAACTCTATTCCTTTCATCATTGAATGCATGAATGCATAAATATTTTATTTAATTTTTGTATTTGTTATTCGTTTTAAATTAAATTCCCCTCTCAATTGAGAACACTTTTTTTTTTCATAAAATTAAATTCTTCAAACCTTGTAAAATTATGATTGTTTCTTTTTTACACGTACATACATACATACTTAAATTAATTTATAAGTTATTATTTACAATATGTTTAGTAAGATATAATATGTTTGTTTAATAAAGTTTGCTAAATAGCATGAAAAATTTCTTTCTTTTGAAAAATGAAAATTCGAAAATATTTATGATGTGGTTTGTTGGGTATTCGCATACACGCACTTTCCTACTTGGCGACAACATATACTCTTCCATCATTTTGTAAAGGAGCCATTTTTTTCAAATACCCGTTATATAGCACTTAAATTAGCAGCAATATCTCCCTGAATGTTTGGACTCTTTGTCTAGAGCCGACATTAAGGCTGTCCATGGATTCATAAATAGGTTGAAAAGTGCTAGGGCTTCAAGGTTGTAGTCGCGCTCTCTTATGTGTTTGTGGTCTGTTTTTTCCTCCGTCTTATCGACCCTTTCCTACCTCTTCTCCCTATATCTCTCCCTCACTCTCTCTCTAACGTTCCAATTCTTGGGAATACTTTCATCTACCTAGATTCTAAAAATAAGTTGGTACATGCATGCACCCTGTTACCATCGGAGTCAGCGGCATTGTTGTTGACGGTGGAATTTGAACGCCATTATCATTGATTGGGTTCGGTAAAACATCTATAATGGGGTCATAGCAGTTTAGAGAAGTGTTGCCTCCTTAACCCTATAACCATTGGAAATCCGTATTCAAGTTTCCGTTTTCATCCCTACAGGAGAATACTCCAGGTTTAAAAACCGGTCAGACGTTTTTTATATATTAAAGCAGGATTAAACTAAGAGCAAGAATCGTAAAGAACTATGCAGAAAAAGATAAAAATCTTGGTTTAACTTTAGAAACAAAATTTAATTAAATGCTGATAATACAGTTACAGAGAATAATGTAAAATGGCTATGATAACTATTCATTATTTCCTTTAGTCAAGCCATAAACCAATTCAATAATAGCTTTGATTTTTCACCATTAGTTGGTGAGTTAAGTTTTCAAAGCTAATTTTATGCATTTTAGTTAATCAGTTATAATTCTCATATGCTTTTTTATATTCTCAACGATATAAGTACCATGAAGAAAAAATCAAATTTGTGTAGTTGAAAAGGAGAGCCAGTTAGCACTCCCCTAGACAAGGATGGAATCACATAAATGGCCGGAATAAGGCACAGACAAGTTCCGGTCGCCAATTTTTTTGATTTGATTGAAATTTCAAGTAAAATTTCTTTAAATAGTTTTGAAAAATTATAAATTTATTATTATTATAATAATAGTGACTAAGAGAACGTATTTCGTATTACAATTAAAGTAGGTTTTAAATATAATTAAAAAATTAAATAATAATTCAGGATGATAATAACAATTTAAAACAAAACCAACAATTAAATTAAATTAAAAAAAATGAAATACAATCGTTTGTAAAATTAATAAATTAAGGATTCATACAATAAAATATAATAAAACTAAAAGGAGAAGAGAAGAAAAGAATAAAAGGAAGAATTAAAATAATAACGAATAGCAATGCCAACCAATGTTTTTAAAGAAATTCGCTACGGCATATAGGCTTGCCGATATGGCCACAAATAGGGTTAGCCAATCTAGAAAACTGAAATGTTGTGATTCCTTTGGTTGTATATGCTGCTGTAAACCCAACCAGCCACCTCGTTCAGCCAACCAATGGACTAAGTCATCCTCAATTATTTCCGCAACACCATCAACTAAAAACTGTAAATAGTCATAGTGGCCCTGTCTTACACAGTCAATGGCGAAGCCGCCACATACAGCAAATACTGAGATTATTTTTGCCCATGTTATACGTTCCTTATCTTTGTTGCTGCGGGAGAATAGCTCTTTGGCCACCAGATTTAATAGCATTGGAGCTGTATCACTGTCCACCAATTCGCCATAGGGGGCCCTTGACAATTGCCGCGATACATTGGTATAAATTCGTGGATGCATACGTTCCAGTTCTTCACCCATCTAAAAAAAACCAAAAAAAGTTTAAGTTTAATAAAAACATGAACATACGATTCATAATTCTTTGAAACTCACACTATTTAAGGCTGGAAAAACTTCGTATACTACTTCAGACGAAGGTTCTAATATACAACGTAGTCTCTGTATGGTTTTACGATTTAAAAATCCTGCACGTCTTAAGCGAGCGCGTATATATTGTCCGCAAAGGCATTTTCCCTGAAATTGGAATAATTAAATACAAAAATAATTTAATACAAATGATTTTAATTTGTCTTATGCCTTGGCGTAAAGTGAACACCATTTGAGGTTTATGTTTTAAATTTTTGTTATCCAAGATGTGCGTTTACATTTTAAACGCACTGTATAGATTACATACATACATAATTGGCCATTACAACCCTTCAGTCAGGATTACGGCCTAGGGTTTCACCACCACTTATGTTGTGTGTGCTAATTTTATACATAAGTGGCGGGACCTACAGTTTAAAGTCGACTCCGAACGACAGATTTTTTTTTTTGAGAAACTTTTCATGGCAATTTTATTTTACTCTCAGAGTTTTTGCCAGAAATCTGCTGAGAGGAGTCGCCGAAGAAATATTTTTTCATATTTCGTTTTTGAATTGTTGGGTTTCACCACCACTTATGTTGTGTGTGCTAATTTTATACATAAGTGGCGGGACCTACAGTTTAAAGTCGACTCCGAACGACAGATTTTTTTTTTTGAGAAACTTTTCATGGCAATTTTATTTACTCTCAGAGTTTTTGCCAGAAATCTGCTGAGAGGAAGTCGCCGAAGAAATATTTTTTTTTCATATTTCGTTTTTGATGTCTGTATAGATTGGTTAAAAATAATTCAGTTGGATTTTGTTAATTGTATCCGTATTGTTCTCTAAATGTTTACTTCATTAAAAAAACATCATTTATTAGTGTGCATAGTTAACCGCACACTATTTTTATTATACATGGTTTGTACGTACGTGTATGTATAATACACATGTTTATACATAAATAAATAATTTTAAAAGATAATTGAGAGTAGAAAATAAAATTTATTTTCGGATCTCGAAATAATTATTTAAAACATCTGATCAGAGCATTTGTTAACGCATAATATTTGGAGAATTTCAATATTTTTATGATTTTAAATGAAAAACAAATTTTTAAAATAAAATCTTTAGTGTGAAACAATATAATGATTTTTTTTTAATTTATATGATGCTTTAATTTATAATAATTGCTTATGGTTTTTGTTTAAGGAAATAACAACAAAATGTTACGATTTCAATAAACAATACGTTTCACAGAACAATTACTTTTTGTCATACAATTTAGAACAAAGCTATGGGATTTTTCCCATATAGTACCTATCATATATATATATATAGGTATGTATGCACTTACATGACGTGTGGATGTATGCTAGTGTGTTCTTTTTAACAAATGACAAATAAAGACAATAATTTTTAATATCTTTTTTGAACTTGCGACCTTCATTGTACGTAAAGTGAGCAAAAAAAAATTGAATTATTTATTATACGATATTTTTTTTAGATCTTATTAGTGAACTTCAGAGAATATATCAATCAATTTGCTTCTTGTTGTTATTCTCATTTGTTTTGTTGCACAGTGGTTTAGAAGTTCTGAATAAGCAATAAAAAGAAGCAATAACAAGAAGTATTTTTTAAATGCTCATATTTTAGTTGTCAACACTATTTCGTAAGACAACCCTGGTTTTTGGCCTCTTAAGAGGCCATTTTATTTTTTAACACAAGAGAAAAATTAGTTTAAATGTTAGCTGTGGTTTAAATTGTGCTTTGTGCTTTAAGTGAGCTTGATTTTTCTACTTGAGTTCGAATATTAAACATGTACTGTAATAATTGGAAATGAAAAAAGGTCAGTGGAGTCAAATTAGAATTCATAGGAACCAATAGAGATTGTTTAGAACATAATTTAACAGTCAAGCTTCAACCATCAAACACGAAATGAAATCTGCTGTGTCCTAGCACGTGCTAGTTCCGTACATCATCTAGGTGGGGCTATACTTCTTAGAGACTATTCAACTCTTCTTTAAGGAAGGTATTTGGATCGGCTGGCCTGTGACCAAGGTCTGTAAAAAGAAGTCTGCGTGTCTAATCATCAAGGTAAGTGGTAATATATTAATGACTTGCCATCTCGTATATAAATGTGTAGCATTCCGTGATCACATTGAATATCGTTTATATGTAGGTCACAAATAGATATGTATATACATCAATCTGATGTGTGCGTTTGTTTGCATATTAAAGACCATTTTATTTCCACTTTCTTGCGTGTCTCTGGCATGTAGAAAGGCAAGAATTTACGACTTACTATCTCATAATATAGAGATGCCCAGTACCCTTTGATCGCATTTAATATCGTCTAAGTGCCAAATTGGCTTGGTTACTTATAGTAACTCGAATACCGTAATAAGTCTTAGGCAGTTTACAGAGCAATATATAAATAGAATACCACGGTTATGTGATCCATTAGTTTCATCCCAAGCTTCGGTCGAAGCTGACCAGTTCCCTTAGTGGCTCGTTTACTGCCATGCCCACATCTCCAAACGTTCTGTTACTCAAAAATCAATGACATCTGTTTTGAAGTGCAGACCACTCACATAAAAGGTGTTGTACCGTTTCCGTTCTTTCCACATTATAGCAGCTTCTGCAGTAATTCTGGTATGGCAGACCGAGCTAGATAACGGCCAATAACGCAGTACCCCCTTAGAATTCCTGTTAGAATGCGAACTTAAGAAGGTCCTTGGTTTCCCTGCTATCCACTGTTGGACACAGCAGTTTTAAAATTTGGCAGCCAGGTTTGTTGGACCACTTACGGTTTGTTGAATTTCATGCGGCTTTTCCAATTTGAATTGATTACCATATAACTTGCCATATAACGACAGAAATGAATGAGAATAATGTGCAAAAAAGGTTATGTAAAGTTAAATTTCTAATAAACGACGAAGACAGGACTGACAGCTAAATGGGCAGTGCTGTGTGTTTGATGGGATTGGAAAGGGTTTTGTTTACTATGAGTCCTTAGAACCTGGTCAAACAATTGTTTCTGATCTGTACTAAAGATCTCTGTTAAAGAAATTTATGTTTGCAATTCAATTAAAATGACCTGAATTGATAAAAGCAAAGGTACCAGTATCGGACCAGGCACATCAGCTTGGCCTTCAGATCAACGTTTGTTTCGACCTCGGCAGAACTTGCTTAAAGGAGTAAATCAGATGTATTTTGTCATTTACAACAAAAAATGCGGAGCTTAGTTCCGAAAACATTGCTTTGGCGGTATGTAATGACTCCATTTGCAGAAATAAAGGTGAGACTACAGTCCATGATATTGAAATACTTTTCAATATTTAATGTAAAGAAGTCTTCTCCTCCTCTCACAAGCTTAAAACACTGTAATGTAAATTAGGCCCACTTCTCTCTCCTCTTTCTCTCTTGTAATTTATTATTTTAGCAGGTTTAATTGGAACATTTCTTTCTATTCGATTTCTTATTTGCAATAATAAAATCAAGAACTGTGGTCTAGACAATAATATTTGATTTAAAAATAAATTCAAATCAATCCACAACAACAATAAATAAAAAGAAATTTTAATTCTATAACAACAACGACAACAACAACAACAACATTAACCATAAATTGTACTCTTATAAAGCGAGTACAAACAATTAGAAATAATCTGTAGCTGATGATGATGATGACGATGATTAACTGCCAAGTGTTCTACAAAAGTCAGCAGCAATATTTATACATTTAAATTTACTAAAGTAAATAATTAAATTAATTTGCAAAAATCAAAAAATATAAAAAAGAAAGAAAAATAAAACAGTCGAAACACGAAGGGAAAAAAAAACTAAAAAGTAATCTAAAGTGATTATTTAAACAGCTTTATCAGGAAAAATGGCACAGAAAAAAATAAACGTTCGCCTCATAAAAAAGTACACAAAATATGAAAACAAAAGAATTAAAAACAAAAATAATTCAAATGCTAAAGTAAACAAATGTGAAAGAATATAACAAATTATTCTTTAACTTAAAGCCATTGAAATATAAATGAAAGAGGAAGCAGAAGAAACGGGCGTATGTATATAGGTTGATAAACCTAGTGAGGATCGAACCCATTGACTTGTGGAAACACCCACAAATGTTTTCTATATTTAAGGTACAGAGTACTCAAAAGCATTTTACTTGGTATTGTACTAATCGAATGATAATGTCAGGTTTTAAATGTTAAAAATTCTTATCAATTAGACGAGAGATAGATCGGTGTCAAATCAATAAAAATATAAAATGTTTAAATATTCCGCATCAATAAAATTAAATTAAAATCAAGCTCCAGCACATGATAACCATGCCTTCAGCTAACAATGTCCACATTTCACGAGCACAAGAACTTGGCCCATACATACCTTTTGAACTAGATAACGCTTAAGGAATAAAATTCCAATTAATTTTATTTCATTTAAATGGCTGCGTCTTTAAATACAACTCCACAGAGATACATATGTAGTTCACGACAAAATAATGTAATTACACGTCTAACGCGTACCATACTTTTCGCTATGGCAGACTGCAGGACAAACTGTAGAAATAAAGTTATTCGATCGTGATTTCAATATTTAAGGATATGCAAACCACAGTTTACATTGTTCCAGGATTGAGTGTTCAACATAAGGATGTTCATGAGCAAGAGATTTTCGTTCCAGAATATTGTATTCCAAACACATGAGGAACTTGGGGGTATTTTCAAAGCTTAAGTCAATGCCGTTGAATGATGTGACAATGAAGCCATAATCTGAGCATTCGCATCTTATGAAGTTAATTTTAAGTAGCTATGGAACTATCAAGGGGAGTTAAATCTGCTTGGTAGGGATGATAGCATTACCCCTTACTTTGCCTTATCGCCGCTGATGAATGCGTTTGAAGCAACCGAAACTTTTGTTTTGAAATCATTATAAGAAAGCATTTGAGTCATGCGTCACACTATCCAGGAATATGCTGAGGTTAGTCATTTGTATTTAGACCCAAAGCACATTTGTTTCATTTCGAATCCAACATATAAATTCTGTGATGATTAGAATGAATAATCAGAACACATTTTTGGAAATTGCGAGGCATTAATGCATCCCAGAAGGAAAAATGCTGGGCAGGATATTGCTCTTCTTCTGATTGAAGCTTGTAGCAGACGTTATAGAGATGTCCTGTATAGTGAAGGGCATATAATACCATCTCTTCGCGACAGTAATAGTAATAATAAGGCAGCCCAAGCGTATGCGTATAATGTCGTGAAATACCGATATACTATCTGTATACAGCTCATCAATTGCAGAAGTCAATTCGTTGAGCAATTGGAGTACACATGAACGATTATATAAACAAAGCCAGACTAACATACAGCAGAACCATTCCGCCAGAAATAGATAGGTATACCAAGAAATCGTGATCCAATGAACGATATTACCAGCAAACGACAAACTTATAGGAGCAAAATTACGTACATGCTAATATGTTGAAACAAAATTAAGTGTTATACAGTGGCTCACAACTCACACAATGTAGTCAAATAAGCTGTGAGTTACCAAATATGAAAAAAATAACCTACGCAGCATTTACAAATTTTATTGAAGAGCAATTGGCTTGAGTAAGGCTAAACATTTGGAGGTAAAACCTTCAACTACAAGTTGCACTTTGTTTAAAATGATTTTAAAAGGAACAAACTATGCTAGCACTGTTTCTATCAAGCTGTTAAACTATTAACTAGTAACGTTTAAGACTCACTCACTCACCTGATTAATAATTTCCAGTTTAAAATCCTGATAATTATTGGCTGCCGCTAGAGACGATGGAAACTGTATGCTACTGGCTATAGATGATGTGGAACCGGTGCGAGGTATTGTGTGGGCTGAAGTTTGATGCTGAAATTGTTGCTGATGATGATGCCATTCTACCGAGGAACTTGTTTGCAAAGGCCTTAATTTACGATTTGATGTTAAAAATATTTCATGATCTAAGGAAGATGATTTTAATTTCGCCCGAGATAACTTGGGAGCTGGTGGAAAGGCGGGTGTTGTGCGTATAGAGCGTGGGGTACACGGTGGTGAAGGCATACGTGCCTTGTTATTTAACAAAATATTTAAATGTTAATAACAATACTATTTCTGCTGTTTTATTTACACCCTGGTTCTGCTTCTGTACTGGTGCGCTGGTGATATTGTTGTGGAAAATTTATAAAGAATTTTCTAAATCACTGTGTTTATTTAGTTGTTGTCGTTTGTGGTGCGTTGTGTTGTGTTACGCTTCAAATATTTGTCTAGTCGTCCGGAATGTTGCTAAATAAATAGGCTCGCTTTTAAGCACATCACCATCTACAGACGTTTGCTTTTCCACTGGGAGTTGAGATGTTGTTTGTGAGTTTTGTTTTCTTTTTGTCTGTTTCTGTTCCAATCCAGTTGACTTACGTGGGTAACCTTAGACTTTTTGTTCACTCACTATGTAGTTTCAATTGTTTGGTTTAATAATAAAAATTAAAAGTTTTTTTCTTTTAAATACAAAACACAAACCTGTAGTAAATTCCATTTCAAAAATTCATTATTTACCTTAATTTTATTTACATCAGCTGGAATTCTGATGCATAATTATTTAATTATATTAATTCTGTTTAATTTCAATCATTTGTTCTTATTTTTTTTTTAATAATTTTAACAAAAATCTTTGAATAAATATCAACTCTAGTCTCTCGGGTTAATCAAAGAGTAAGTACGAGATGTGTTTAAAGCTCAAAAAAAAAAAAAAAATAACAAAAATACACACGGAAAATAAAAATAAAAGAAACAACAACAAAAAACCAGTAAAAATATTCGAGTTTTATTTATTTATTTTATTTCTTATTCGTTTTATTTTATTTGATTTTTTTTCCTTTTTCATTCACCACTGCCGCCGTTGTAAAGATCGCGATAGATCTTTCACAAACCGAATGATTGTGAGTAAGTAAGTGAGTGTGACTGTTGTTTATTTCCCCAAGTTTAGCGAGAACACAGCCAAACAGTAGTATTTAGTTGTATTTGCATGTGTGAGTGAGAGAAAATGTTAAATGTTATTACCTATAACAGTATGAATTCGTTAAAGTAACAGTAACCAAGCTGAGCACAATAGGGAGGTAAAAAAAGTATGTAAAAGAGAGTATAGTGCTACGCAAACAGTGGTGTTAAATGACTTATGAATTGGTGCTTTTGTAATACTTCGTTAGAAGACATAGCTAGATTATAATAGATTTTTTCCAGATCACCTCCTTGCCAGATCACCTTATCGATCAGCCTAAAAACGTATTCCAAAGAACTTATTTATTAACCATGCAATTCGCCGCTCCAATTCACGCCGCCTATTCAATACCCATTTCGTTCTAGAACGGCCAATCATGAACTATACTACAATTTCCTTTATAACACAAGAAGTGTTCACTTACTGTCCAGAATCCCTGATTGGTCAGCTCAAAAAAGTTGCCAAGGAAACTATTAACACCGCAATTCGCCGCTTCATTTCAAGCCAGCTCATCTGCAACCTTGTTGCTCCATAACCATACAATTCCTTTCCATGAACCCAATCTGAAATTTTAAGACAGTCTAACTATACACTTAAATAGTTACCCAATCACCCGGCGCTCTCTACTCCGTTATTACATTACACACTTCAGGGCATATACATAACCACATAATGCATTTCATAGAACCTTATGAGTGCGTTTCTGCACACTTAATCACCAGGCGCAGTCCGCGTCGCTGCTTTTGTGATGGCTAACATATTAGTTTGGAGTACACTACGCACCCCAGGATCTATAGGACAGTTTTCTGTGGATTCCTGTTCCATCATTCATTTTTGAGTCATCAATAAAGATCGTTTGACGCCCAGCAAGCTAAATAGACCGCGTCCGAAAATAGAGGCAAACTTGTGACAGTTATATATATCCTCAAAGACACCATGGGTAGCTAGGCTCAGTTTAAATTTGTTAAACCTAAACAGTACAAATTTCTCCAATTTATAACCCCTGGCGAAAGTAACCAGCAAACTACGCATGGCTGTATAATTAATAGGTGATTTGATGGATAGAATATGTTTTTTGTAGCCCATATCACTTTATAGCGTTCTAATAAGAACGAAAGTGAGGCATAGGTCGTCGTGATTCCGTACTCATTTTTCAAAGAATATCGAATGTGAAGAAATCGGCGATGAACGACATTCTAACAGAAATGTATTAGGAAGATGCCACAGGCCCACTACGGAAAATTAATTACGAAACATAAGAACCTTTTTGTACATCCTTACCCTTAATGGGTTAATCTACTATTAAGCTATTGAATTAAATTTCAACAGTAGCAACACTGTTAAACAAATTAAAAGCTTTTTCACCACTAAGATTTTTTAATTCAACACGAATTATGTTCGACAGCAAAGCTTATTGCCTCAGAAAAAGTCGTTATTTTTTAAAAGTTTAAATAATTTTTTTTTAATATTTATATACACAGGTGTTTATTTATTACAGAAATATTTCATTTACCAGTTATACGCTGATAAGCTTTCGGTATTAAATACGTTAATAAAAATCGTATTAAAATGTAAATTAAAAATAAACCAAATATACTGCCTACGATAATTGTGGTCCATTCCAAGGGGTTTAATTTATTTGTAGCCGGGTGAACATGATTATTGATGCCAATCTAGATAAGAACATTTTGAATTTATTAACAAGAAAAAATGTCACTGTTAATACCCATTAAGTAGACAATGAAAGAATACTCACCCAACCACCATTTTCATTTATCCAGGGTACCAGTTCATCTTCGATAACATCCGATACACTTTGCATTAGTTTGGGCAAATATTCAGGATGACCTTGACGTACACAATCCACCGATAAACCACCGGCTATGGCAAATAATGAAACAATTTTACTCCATGTTATATCCAAGCGGAACAGATCTCTAGCAATAGCACTTAAGAGCAGAATAACCGTATCGGCCGATTGAAATTCCCCACCAGGATTACGACAAATTTGCCGAGCTACTCCCGTGTATATACGAGGATGCATGCGTTCTAGCTCATCGCCTAACTACAAGGTAATATTTTTAATATGTTGTTGGCTATACTTTTGATTAAGATTTTCTCACTTACCACCATCACAGCTGGAAATACTTCTCGCACTACCGCCATGGTTGATGTACCCAAAATACTGCGTATACGTTGCAGGCCTAGTTTTTTGTTAAATAAACCCGATCTGCGCAGGCGTCTTTTTATATACTGGCCACATAAACAGCGTCCCTGGAATTAAAACAGAGATTTATATTGTAAAAGAACTTTAAAAATACTTTCTACACCTAACCTGTGTTATGATATCTTGTGCCGGAATTTGCGCTGCTTTCCATCCTATGGTATACGATAATTTTCTTGTTACCACATCACTAACGTTACTTAAACGTCGGCGTGTTGAATTCTGATTTACCTCCAATAATGAGGCTGAATGCAGTGTTGCAGGAAAACTGAATTTTCGTCTTGATTGGCTATTCAGCAGGGATTGGCGATCGTTTATACTGTTTGGCGATAAGAAGTTCGGCGAACCATAGTTATTGTTACCAAAACCATTTTGTTGGAAATTTTCATTGTTGTAGTGAGGCATTGAATTGGGCATGGTATTTGAGAAGACTGCTGTAATGAAAGGAATTATCAGATATTACTACAGAGCTAAGACGGGGTCTAAAATATAATTTCAACGTCCAAATAAATGTCTTGCGACTTGAGGAGGTTCATAAGGAGAACATGGATGTGACCCTGATCCAGGAATCCTGGCACGTAAGAGCCAGAGTAGAGTAGAAGTGTGTAGAACTTCTTGTCCCACCAGCAAACGGTAAGTTAAGGTCCTGCATACGTTTCAGTAAAGTAATTAACGTTCTTCTCTTACCACAGATCTGTGATTCCGACTTTACCGTGGGAGTATGCGAACGCCTTGGATCAGTGGAGCCGCCTACCTCCAAGCATCTGTTGCGTTGGGCTCAGGCAAGAGATCATGGATCAGGGTGTAACTTTTACAAACTTTTTATCCCACCAGCAAACAGTAAGCTAAAGACCTGCGTACTTTTCAGTAAAGAAATTAACGCTCTTCTCTTATCACAGATCTGCGTACAACTTCTCTCCATGGAAGGCACGTGGCGACACGCTGGGAACAGTAGCTATATTTGCTATACAAGGACGAAGAGCCACCATCGCCTACATTCAAGCACATGGTGCATTGGGCACACAGGAACAGGCAGGAGGTCTTGATAGGATGTGATGCCAACACCCACCACATCGTATTGGGAAGCACAGACATCAACAGAAGAGGTGAGAGGTGCCATAAGAAGACAAGCTGCCGCTACCGTCTCCCTTCAAACGCATGGCGCATTGGGCACATGGCAACAGGGCACATGAGATGCCAACACCCACCATACCGTATAGGGAAAGCACAGACATCATTAGAAGAGGTGAGTCCTTTTTGGAATTAATTTCTAACTCTAGGCTTATAAAAAATAGAGGGCAATAGACCTTTTTAATAAGAACAGGAAATAGGTGATAAATTTGACGTTAGCTTAGGACGCAGATCTAGTTAGGATCACAAACCGGCGGGTGTCTAAGAAGTGTTCCTTTTCGGGTCACTACCGAAAACTCTTCAGCACTGACTTCTCACGATCGGAGCTTTTGTCCTATAGGAACCCCAGAAGGGCGAACTGGAGCAATTTCAAATGCGGGGATGGAAACAGTTGATATAGCATACATTGAAGAATCTGTCCACCAGTAACGCATTGGGGATCTTAGGGGAGCCTTTCTCAAATCTTATCCAATTAGCTGGCCTCAGCGAGCACGCACGAAGGTGGAAGTCATTGGAGCTCAGGCATCCTAGGAAAGAAACGAGAAGTCTTCTCAATGACGGACTAGGAAGGATATGAACTGGGCTATATATAAGCTGAGTTTCAATTCCTACAAAAGACTAATAGAGCTAAAAGAAATACCTGGACTAAGTTCTGTCAGGAATATACTAGTGAAGCTACAACGCTTGATTGTTATTCTTTTTTTCTTCTCCTGGGTCTAATATAGATTCCACACACTTTATGATATTACTATTTCAAGTGCTGTTTCACTGTCATTGTAATTTTTAAGTTCAAATAGAAGAAAATCCATACGACAATTTAATTTTAATACATTTTAATGGAAAATGGAGTTCAAAACAAATTTGTCATATCAAATTAAGACATTTATTTTGTTTAAAGAAAGTTGCATTTTTCTTATAAGGCATATTTATATTTGCGGCATATGATAATGATTTATTTATCCAGTAATGTCTTCTTTTTTCAGTTGCCATTTAAAAATGGCAATACTTTTATAACAACATTTTAAAAATTGAATTTCATCTCATGTAGTAACAATTAATTTAAAACTCTTTATGGTTGTTGCACGAAACCATAAATAAGCGGCTTTAATTAGTACAAACTGATATGCCAGTCTAATGGAAAAAAAAATTATTTCGATTAAAAGGCGAATAGAAAACAAATTTGTTAAATGTAAACAAAAACAAAGAATAGCTGTGATAAAGAGAGAGAGGGAGCGAGAAAGAGAGTGAGAACGAGTGGTGTCTCTGTTGTTAAGTTTTAATTTTAATTGCACATATCGCATGCACCACCACCTTATAACTGTTATTATTCCCTAGAGAAATTAAAGCAAATGACAATTAAATCATAGATGCCATAGGGGAGATATTTGGAAGGCGTTGTTATTTAAGTTAATTGGCGGATAGTTTAGTTTTAGAAACACTGGTTTCAGTGCGATGCACGTATGTGTAAAAAAAATGAAAATTAAACATCTTTCCTAAGTGTCACATAATGGCGAGCGTACAGAACCATTCGCGAGTGCATGCGTCAGCATAACCTTAAGATCAAGATGCTGTTTGTCAAACAAGGTATTGCGGATCACATACTTCCTGCCATGTCATATGTCTACTTATCCTATTCACCAAATAGTAGGGGTCCGCAGGATAGGAATATGCTATTGTAGCTCTTACGGAGCCCTATCCTATTAAGACTTTTTGTGTGTGACATTGTCACATCCTGCTCAAAATGGCCCGACTTTTGCCAAATACTACGGACTCTAGACTGGAGTCAATAAACACCCCTGCAGCTTGAGTGATTATAGCAAGAGCTGTTTTGTCACTTTTTTTTTGGACTTCACCCCCTCATTTTTGATTTTATTCTGTTGAGCTCGTGGCTGTAGCTATCTGGACCTAGGGGCTTATACGCGGCGGCATCGGGTGGGTATTGAGTTGGGGCGGTATAGGTCGGTTGAGAAGACTCTCGATTAGTACATGGTTTGGCTCAGCACCTATCCCCACAAGGGCTGCTACCAAACTCGCGTAGCCTCCCTGCTTGCAAAGATAACCACAGGACCAATTTTGGATAACTACACAGTGCAGACAAGGAAGTGGCTCGAAACCAAAACTCTTGCCAACCCACACTATTATTTTCACAAGATAACAGATCCTAATGGCTATGTCATCAGCGCAAGCTATGGCTTTATTCCTAGAGGATTCGATCTTTATCAAGAGTGAGTTGACTGCGAGATTCCTGAGAAGTGGTGAAATCTACGAACAATGCTTCGATATTTGTATACCCCACTTGAGGAGGACCTCAATAATCTAATAAGGTCCTGTTCCAGGTTAAGAGAATTAAGAGCTTACTATAGCGGCCGGGGAGGGATGACGTTAGTGAATGCACCCTCATGTCAAGGAAAATAGCCAGAGCGTTTTCTTTAACGTGCAAGGATTTCACCACCTGTAAGATAAGATGCGAGAGTGTAATGCTGTTTCCACTGATTTGTCCCTCATGTAGGCGTGTTGGGATGGATCAATCGAGGATCTGATATGATCAAGGACTCTTTCTTTTTCACAGGAACAAATCATACAGTTTCTGCAAAGCTACTCAAAATCGTAATCGATCGTAGTTTAAGTACAATCGCTGTTCGTGCGCTAAAAAGTGGAAGAAGGAAAAGTGGTGTTAAACCCAAACACATGCATAGTTGAGGATCGTTACAAATCTTGTTTACTTTTGTTCAAACCGCTTATGTGCTTGCATTTGCAATCAAACATAGATAGGCGTTTATAATTTTGCAAAAGTTAAACAGACTGCGCAAATGGTTTGATAAGCTTGTTAATGTTATAGACCCCACAAAAAAGTCCACATAATGTAATTCCAATTTTTTTTTAGTCCTATTTAACTTTATAACCTGAACCGTTATAAGTGGTGTATGTAGAAGGTATTTTTTTTCGCAGTTTGTTCAACCAGTTTGAATAGCCGTTTGTGGCAAACAATTTATTTTAAACATACATAATTGAAAGAGTTTTTAAAAGTTTACATAAGAAATCAATCAATGCCAAATACTTTTGGCATTTCATATGTTTTTTTCTTTTCCTTTTCCTTTTCAAATTCTTTCTTAAGTAATTGATCATTTTTTATTTGAAAGCGAATATTTGATGTCACCTTTATTTGGTAATTAAGCAAATTTTATAAAGATGTTTACAATTCACAATAAATAATATTTGAAAAGTTTTACCACCCGTTGCTTAATAATGAACGACCAGACCAGACCAAATGGCCAAGTTAAATCGTAGAAATAAATGAATTATTTTGTAATTATTTATGTATGTAGTATGGTATAAAGAAAAATAGCTGTCGTATGAATTTCTTATCTTAATTTATTAACTTATAGACAATAATAAATAAAATGCCACATAGTTCAATTCTATATTAAGCCAAATATATGAGACCAACCAACAGCCAGACGTCTGGCTATTCTGCACCAGAGTACTGCCAGCGAACATTTATGGATAACTTGTCATACAAATCATTATTTTCCAATAGTTTAACATTTATATGAATGCATATATGTATGTATGTATGTATGTATGTATGAACGTATATATATATGTTTATAGGAGTATGATTTTTATTTATTATATTTGAAATTTTCCTATTCATTTAAACATTCATTTTTTTAATCCTCTTGTACGTATTTGATGACAACTACTAATGACTGCGCATTTTTAGTTGACATTTTTTTGTTGAGCAGCAACCATAATTCATAAACACACCTGCCCGCTATAAACAATGTGGTGGTGAGATACATTCATTGAATTGGTGAGGATATAACAGTGAGAGAAATATTGAAAGTAAAGTAACAATTTGCCTTTTAGGTATGTAACTTTCTTATAGTGGAACAGATAAGAAGCACAATGGAATCGGAGATATAGTCGTCAAAGCTTACTATTTTTTTCAACTCAGCAAAAAGAAAACAATCTTATATAAACCAGTAAGAGTCTAATAAAATAAATTAAATCGTAGGGGAAACGGATAGTCATGGTATCAAGGATTCCAAAACAGTTTTCATTTCGGTCGGGTAACTTTTGGGACCGAATGTATAGACGGCGAAGAAAACTTTTTATATTAGCAAAAATAATTACTCTAAATAAATCGGTGAAAATAGGACAAATAATAGAATAATAGAGGAAGCAGACCTAGTGAGCGGAATAGCAATCGTATCAAGGATTCCAAAAAAAAGATATCGGTGACGAAGCTAATATAGGCGCTGAATCTAATATCTTTATTATCGACCAAAAAATGCAAGTCACACAAAAAGTGGAAAACACCTACAAAAAAAACATCGCCCAAAAAATGCAAAACATCGACAAAAAAGAAATGCAAATCATCGACCAAAGAAATGCAAGTCATCGACAAAAAAAAAAGTACAACTCATCGACCGAAAAATTCACTCCTTCGACATAAAAAATGCAAGCCATCGTCAAAAAAATGTAAACGATCGATAAAAAGTGGAAGTCAATTTTGTTCGCTTCATAAAGAGAATTTTTATTTGCTCATTTGAAGAAAACAATTAGCTTCGTCGCCTATATTTACGGTCCCAAGAAACGCTCGAGCGTTTTGAAATTCTTGAAACTATTCATTTCCCAAACTAGGTCCGTTTTTAACCGATTTTTCCCTATTTATATATACTTTGAGCTTTGCCTCGATCTTAAGTAACGCCTGATCGTAAGGAAACAAATTTTAGAATCCTTGATCCAACAGCTAACATTATAGTGGCTCATCAAAACTGTAATTGGAAAGTCTTTTTACATCCATTTAAAATTTCTCCACCAGCTCCTAGTTATGGCTGTTCATTTATCAAAATCCGATGGGGCCATAAGCCAAGCATAATATAAAATTCTATGCGTTTCAGTCTTGTGAACATCTTTTTCAATTTTTCATACCATGGTATCGCTTTCCAAAAGTCTTCTATGTTTGCACATTCGCACGGCATGCCCCAATTCAATGTCAGAATATATTTACACTCACATGGTCCCTGCAATACCGAGATTTTCCGCCGACGCATATTATTCCATACACCTTACATAGACTTCCTGTGCAAGCCCATTCTTGACTGTTTTTTTTCATTTTTTTGTAAATAGGTCCTCAAAATCAAAAATTTTTTCTCAGTATACTCCTATGAGCATGTTTATACGGATGAATTCATGTGTACATACTCGCATACATTCTTAGCTACGCATGCGCTACAACTTGTTATTTTCTTTACTTGTTTTAAGCCTATACACTATACAAGCTTAAATTGTTTACAAGCCAAACGTTTTATATCCACAAATGGTTAAAATCATAATGATATAATAATTTCAGATATGAAATTACCGTTATGGTTAGTTAATGGCGTTTTTTAAAATTTATCGTGCTTAATAATGTCATAAAGTAATGTGTGTAGAGATATTCTATACACCCCTGTTCTATAGTAGAAGAGTGCGAAATTCTTAAGTTGATATTGAATTTATGGACTGGAAACCTATCAACTTAGAATCTCATTGCCAATCGAATAGATTTTGACCGTATCTCTGTAGTTAATGATCGTAATTTTAAGTTAATTGCATTAACGTTTTCAAATCCTCCCCTTATAGTTCGGCGCAATTCTTTGCTGTTGATTAGAAATATTTTAATAGCTCCTGAAATTTGCTATAAAATTGAGCTGCTTAAACTACACTTGTAAGTGTCATTAGTAAGTACAGCAGATGATTTCGCGTTTTTCTGCAAGATTAACTCTTCCACCGTATCGAGTTGGCAAGTTGCTGTTTATAATTAATCTTAATTAGCTTGCCGTTCACAGAGAAGTTCACTCTCTGGCCCATTTGGACAATTTCGTTACACAGTATAAGGTAAGCCCCCTAGTCATGATTAGTGGCGTTAGTGGCGAGTTTGAGCACTGGAAATTCGGTAATCAAGTATCTTGCACCACTTACGGTTTGTTGAATTCCATGTTGCTTCTCCCAAATTGAAAAAGTATTCTTTTAGGGCGCATATAAGCCCTATAACGTCTCTGCCTCTGATTTCTCCGATCCATTTCGTTCCAAATCGTCTGCCATTATATTTCCTTCTATGATACATTGTCCAGAAAACCCAGCGAGGCGGGTGTTGTGTCAACGTATACGGTATAGAGAGTCTATGCAAATCCTGACGCCTTTTGATTTGACGAGGTGAGTTCCCAGTGCTTTAATTACTTCCTGACTGGTTCCTGGTTTCAATCATACGTGCAGCTTGTTCACTAGCAAAAATCTCCGCCTGAAATACATTGGCCTGGTTAAGTAATCTGTGTAGCCAGTTCAATGCCAGCTTATCGAAGTAGATCCCAGATCCAGTTCCACATTCCATTTTTGAGCCATCGGTGAAAATCGTTATATCATCGCAATGACAGCTTCAGCAACACATTCTTCCCTTGTTTGAGTGTGAGTTTTGAATGTTCGTGTGAAAACTGTCTCTGGTATCGTATTTTCGCATCTAAAACCCGGGTGATTCGGTTTTAGTTCATACAGTATTGAAACGTGTCCTACTGCACATGATGTAACCATATGTGAGAACTTAATACTCAGTGCAGTTCTAGTAGCCATGTTTTGGAAGAAGATGTCCAATGGTTGTAGCGACAAGATTACCTCGAGGCCAGCCTGCGGTGTAGACTTTAAAGCACCCATGATTCCCAAGTAAGTCAAACTCTGTAACCTAATTACTATTAGAAAGCATAACATTCAGTAGAGCCGTTGGTACTTAAGATTTACGGCTTGTGTGCCAGTCTATAAATGAGAGGGTTGTGAGTTCAATTTCCTGCAAGGACGCTGGTCTGATAGACTAAAAGTTTTTGTAAAATTTCCCTCTGATCACAATTCGATTAATTATCTTAAGGAATGTATTTTGTGTACGTTTTTGTTGCCGAAAATTTTCGTTACACTTATATTACAGAATAGGGGTGACAGACAAGTAGAAAAAGAGTTAAAAAATATTAATTAAAATCGAAATAAATTAATATTTGTGCATGTAATATTCATACCACACTCGTACAGCAAAAGAACTTGCAAAAGAAATCAAACTTGTTAAAAAGATTCGGAAGGTTCCCACTTTATTTTAAATTTTTTTTTGTTTGTTTGTTTGTTTTCATAAGATAAACAAGATTTTTTTTCCATTGATTTCGCTGGTGTAGTTGTTGTTGTTGTTCTTGTAAGCGATTATAAAAAGCGGTTTTTTTTTTTTTTTTTGAGAAAACGCAATGAAATTAATGAGAATTTATTTTAAATGCAACCAAAGAATTCGAATGTAAAAAATTATAAAAAAAAAAAAATTGAAGTTTTATTAAAAAAAGAAAAACTAGAAATCAAATTGAATTAAAACGATTTAAATTAAGCACAAGCTTTTTTTTTTCCCTTCACAATTTTAAATCTAAGGCTGTAGGCAGGCAGGCCATTCATTCTACGGTATTAATTGAAATATTTTAATAAGCGATTAAAATTTAATGATTTTTTAATAAAAAATTCTATGAAAGATAAATAAAGAGAGAATCATTATAAGATAACCAAGTGCCACTTGTGGTTTGAGAAAGATAATACAGTCCGTGAGAACTATTATCTCGACAGGGAAAACTTTTCTTGTGTAGAAACACACTTAAAGCTTTGACGATAATGTACAGTTTGTATCTGCCTGAGTTTCTACAGTGCCTAAGAGCCTGTATACCACACTTTATCGAACGCTTGTGAAAAGTAGTTAACAAGAGCGGAGCAATTCTTCCTTTCCTCACAAATTCTGTCCATATTCGTTTGTTTTTGTTAATTCTAAATCCAAATCTAAGAATTTGAAATACATATACTTGGTATTGAATGTCCCGATTGTTTAGTTCGTAGTATGCTGATGCCGCGGGTTCGATTTCCACCAGAGAAATCTGCGGTGTTTGTCTCACATTATATGTGATTACTTATAATAATCTCCACTGTATCTGGGCAGGAGCTTCTTCGACATCAGGGCTCTATAGATTCATAAATAGGTTGAGCCGGTTGAGAAGTGCCACGGCATCAAGATTGTAGTCGCGCGCTCTTTTGTGTTTGTAGTCCATCTGTTTTCTTCTGTCTCTTATATCCTATCTTATATCCTTATATACTATCTCGACAGGGATAACTTTTTTCTACTGTAGAAACACACTTAAAGCTTTGACGATAATGTACAGTTTGTATCTGCCTGACTTTCTACGATGCCTACGAGCCTGCATACCATACTTTATCGTACGACTGTGAAACGTAATCAACAAAGGCGGAGCAATACTTCCTTTCCTCAAAAATTCTGTCTAAGACATTTACTACCAGTTCATGTTCGTTTGTTTTTGTTGATTCTAAATCCAAATCTAAGAATTTAAAATTTCATACACTCAGTATTGGATGTCGCGATGGAATAGTTGATAGTATGCTGAGACCGCGGGTTTGATTCCCACCAGAATCACATTATATGTGATTACTTACAATAGTCTCCTCTGTATCTGCCTAGTCCTTAGTAGGTTGAGGAGCCTGGGCAGGGGTTTCCTCGAAGGTTTGGACTCTCTTTCGAGAGCCGACATTAGGGCTCACTATAGATTCATAAATAGGTTGAGCAGTAGTGCTAGACCTTCAGCACTCTCTTGTGTGTTTATAGTCCATCTTTTTTCTACAACGTTCTTAATATCTTGCCTTTCCTATCTCTTCCCCTTTTCCAATTTCCCGATCTCCTTTACTATCTTCTCTCTCTCTCTTTATCTTCTACGATGTCTGGAGGAATGGTGCGGCGCACATCGCAAGAGATTCCGTACAAATTTACACCGATGGCTCCAAACTTGAGGGAGCAGTTGGGTGTGGAATTTATTCGGAATCTGTCGGAATATCCCGGTCTATAAGACTACCGAATCACTGCAGCGTCTTTAAAGCGGAAGTGTCGGCTATTCAGGCAGCAGTGAAAATCATTGTGGATAAGAATGTTCACAATCGGAAAATCACCATACTTTCCGATAGCCAAGCGGCTATCAGGGCATTGGATTCTAATGTAATGAACTCCAAAACTGTATACGACTGTCGCAAATATCTTAACCAGTTGGCAAACAGATACGATGTCTGTATCACACGGGTACCGGGACATAGAGACATTCCTGGTAATTGCAGAGCGTATGAATTGGCCAGGAGGGCCAAGACCATCGAACTCTCTGATGAGTTCTCCACACTGGGAATCTCTCTGGGCACATGCAAGCTTATAATTGACAATGCTATCGTGGAAATTGTCAACAGTAGGTGGGCGGATTCGGATACGGGCAGAACGGCGCAGAAAATCTGGCCAAAGCTGGATAAGAGGCGCTCATCAGCTCCTGCTTAAACTCCCAAAGAAGTAAGCTCAGTACTGTTATCGGGGTTATTACGGGGCATTGCATTATAGGAACGCATGCGAGGCGAATTGGTCTTGGACACCTTGCTAAGACTTCTGCAGAAGCTGTGGAGGTGAGGAGAATGATGAAACTGTTCTTTCATCTACTGTGCACCATGCCCGGCACTTGGTCAGAGAAGAAAGAGGCATCTGGGGTGCCTACCTACATGGAAGATCTGGATGAACTATCATGATAGGATATTGGCAGTCTGAGCCGCTTCATCTGGAAGCTCCGAGTGGTTCCTGGACTAGGGGAAAATATGTAACTGGGTATCATAATGGGCCTGCGTGCGCGCTAAGTGGTCCGCTCATGACTCCATCGAGGGACAGCCACTTCTACTACCTACCTATCTTCTACAATGGGTTATTTTGACTCTGTGCATTGTACTTGTTTCAATGGCCAGTAGAGGTCTCCTCAAACTTAACCTAACCTATAAACAATGCACTGCATGATTAGCGGTCATCTTCTGAGTGTGGTAGATTTTGACTTCCTTTTTGTAAATTTGGATCACTTTTTTTGTTTATGACTCGCAGAGTATTGGTTTTGAAATGCTTTAACGGGTAATATCAGCTGGGGATTATACGCGTAATTACGGTCTTTGGCGTAGTTTCGCAATAATATTCTATTTTGTAGTAATTTTTAACTATTTTTTGCGCTTTTTTCGATTGTTAAACGATCCATGTACGTAAATAACACTTCAGAGAGGCTGATAAGCTGACGAATAAATCGAAATGTAGGGAAGGGATCTATTACATATGGACTATAAGCACTTTCTTTAGGTTGGACTTGACCTGTGTCAACATAAATTTCATTTCCAACTGATATTCTTAAATGAATTTCAAATTCAATTTCAATTTCTTTCAAAACAAAAGAAGTCACGACAAAGGAAAGTTATTCTTCTGGCATATTTTTGGTGAAGTAGAGAACATATAAAACGTGATTTTCAAAGCATAATTAAACTACACAGGGCTTTTTATAAAAACTTAAATTAAATTTGAAGTAAAAGTGCGTAAACGAAATGGCTTAATCACGCCTTTGCCATTAAATTTTTTTAAACTCTTCAATATTATTCTCTAGTTTTACTTATAAAAACCGTCAACATTTTCAAATTCATTCAGTAGTTGAAAGTGTATCATCAATATGTCAAGTTCCGCGAAGATTTCTTTAATAATTTTAAACATTGTTGTCTTCATACGCATTTCCTATCAGGATGCGTCGCATTTGTATGCCCACCCAGGGCAATTTAGTTATTTTCAACAGCAACAACATCAACATCAATATCATCCCGCATTTCAACCTGGCCTAACAGCACTTTATGCTGCACCACCAGCCTCTGTTGGTAATGGTGGTGGTCTTATTGGGCCCTCTGCAGTCGTCACACCAGCACCCGTAGCTCCAGTATCAAGCACTACAGAATTATTATTACCTGAAATTGTTGAAAATCGCAGTGTAAAGGATCAACGGGATTATCGTAATTTTATACCACTACATAAGCAATATTTACCACCCGCACCGCCAGCACCGCCAGCATTTGATGAGACGCCTAATTATGAAAGTCCACAACAGGGGTAAAGTAGTTCAATTTAGTTAAGCAAAAATCATGTCCTATTTCGATTGAAAATTCAATCATAATTGAACCTAAACCTAGAGTAGAGTAGGATCCTTTTTTGGTTAATGAAGAATTCACAAAAATGGCCGTGCATTGTGCATTGTATGTCTGCCACGCCTACAATTTAAATTTTTTGCAGTCTCTGTCTTAAACAATATTTTAAGGCCTTTAAAACCCAATCTCTTAATTCAAAATCTTTCTTTTCAGAGATTCACATTACGATCCATTCAATGGGGGCTACGTTTATCACAAACCAACAACTACTAGTACCACTACAACAACGACTACACCTAGACCACCGCAAGCTATAGTAGTAGTTGATCCACCGGAAATCATATCGCCCATTAACAATGATCAATTCATCTTGCCACCCATAAATAACGATCCTTTAATACCAGAACAGACTCCACCAGGTCAGGGTTATGATTACAATAGGCCATCTACACCAATTATAGTAGCTGCTGATACACCTTTTAATCAACCCTTGTCTACACCTGCACCCGGTTATTTACCACCATCAAGACAACAATTCTCTTTACAACAGTCTAACGATAACTCTGTTCCAGCCTTACGGTTGAGGATCCATGAAATGCGTTGTTTACAGCAACAGCCTAAAACGAAGGGTTATTTTCGGGCAGTTTTAAAAGTTGATAACTTCTTAAGTGCCACGCCCAGTGTAGACAACGATTCCAGCGATAAGCGTTGTGAAGTGAAATTACAGAAAAGTTATGTGGTAATCGATATAGCCGGCGAAGATTTCCAACGCTGTGGTGTTTTGCAGTGTGACACAGATTTGTGTTTACGTTTACGTTTTCCCGCTATAAGAGGTATGCGCACGGCAACAGACAATATATTGACGTTGCATTGTAAATCACAAAGCAGAGTTGCGGTTAAAACGCATGCCCTTAAAATGGGCGTGGCCAATGATGCGTAAGTTAATATAGGCAAGAAAGCTAAAATATTTTTTAATTGTTGCGTATAAAAAATAAATTTCAGACAAGCCCGCAGCATAGGCACTTATGCTAAAGGTGGCACACAAAATCCTTTCCGCACTCACATTGAACTTCTAAGGAAAACACCACAAGGTTATGCCCGGCATGTGAAAGCTAATGATGCCGTACAATTGGGAGAAGATTTACTATTGAGGGCACATGTTTTAACAGGAGATGGTAGGGTTTTACGAATTAAAAAACAAAAAGAAAATGGCATTTTTCTTTTTCCTTCCTTTTTACCTTTTTGCAGGTTGGAATTACACCAAACTAACGGATGTTAGCTTGCAACGTATATCACCATCTGGTGAAATACTTAACAATGTACAATTGATTACCTCTTTGGGTTGCCTTAACCCCTCCATGCAGGGTGTGTGTACACAAGCACCCTCTTTTGATGCTCCTCTCGGTTACAAATTACCATTTAAGGCGGTAATGTTTCAGGGCATGAGAAGTGGTGAAGATGTTATCATGTCAATGCGCATTACAGGCTGTTTGGAATACAACGATTGCTTTATCAATCAAGAGCAATGCAGTAATCCAAATACCTCCGGCATCATTAGACGCAAACGGGATATGCAAGCCAATTCCAAGAATAATGGTTCAGAAATATCGGAAATCTCTAAAATCTCATTTAAAGTTGTTATGCCCCATGAAGAAGATTCCTTAAATGATCGAATGGTGAATCATTCCTCGAATAGTTTAGTGGGTCAAACAAAATCTTTAGTTTTATTCATATCCTTGGGTTTTATAGCACTTCTAATGTGTTTGGGCATTTGCGCTTTAATCAAATTTAGAAAATCTTAATTTATACGCGGTATTTCTATCTGAAAATTAATGGAGTTTACATTTACCCGTCAGTTACAGGTTATGTTTTATATTATTTTAAATTTATTGTTGTAGTTTTTGTGTTGTTGTTGTAAATTTTATTTTTATTAATCAATCTTTAAAAACATGTTGCACATTAAATCAATAAACATTTTGAAAAAATAATGGCATTTAGAAACATGGTTTTTCTCTTCTTACACACTTTTAAACTCCTAATGCAGGGTATGGATTTGTGCAGTTTCAAATTACACTGTAACAACATGCTGTTAGTTGTGTCAACATTGTAATGTAAATTGTTTACAGAAATTGTTATTTGGCTTGATAATGATGCAGATGCCTGCCTTCCTATTATAGAATCAGAGGCAGCTTAAAGTTTTCCTTGATGGTTTAGGCTTCGGATTTTATTGCGTGAAATGAGTTAAGACGCTTTAAAGTGTGTATAGAAAAAATGTGTGCAAGGAAACCAAAAAATTCTACCCCAATTTCTAACTCAACCATTTGGAACGTGATATTTGTATCCTGAGCAATTTTAATGGATTGAACGATCTCAAAATTATGCTTGCTCTGCTCAGAGGCTGTAACTTTTCGCGAATTAATATCACAAAGTGTTACGATCAACTCTAAACTCGTTAGAGGGTGTCGCCGTTGTCTCGACGTTCTCTCAGGGCACTTCAGCCTTTCATTTGCCTGAGTTCCTGGACACCGGACCATTCTAGGCAACTGTAGGGCCGATAAGCTCACCCGAGCAAGTACACTTCTTCCTGAACTCTCGGCAATTGAACTGGGTATGCCACTTATGTCGGTAAATTAGCAACAGGACGAAAGATCTTCGGGGACGCGAACCTATCCCGGATCAATGAGAAACCTTGCCCATGGACGACGCGCGGAAAAATTGCTGCTCTCATCTACCCAATTCTGTCGTCAGTGTGGGTCTGCTGAAGAGGAGGAAACTGTTATTCAATTTCTTTGTCTATGCCCATCCCTTGCGAGGTGCAGATTTAGATTATTTGGCTGCCCAGCCTTTGTCAGCTTAGCGGAGTAGTCATCCAATAATATCAAGGATATAGCTTCGTTCATAAAATTTTCAGACTGGTTTTCAGCTTAGAGTCGTCGTGCTTTAATGTGCAGCCCCTATACCAAAAACGGTACACGTGGTTTAGAAATGACATCATCTCAGTCGGAATCAGCTGCTGGTACAGAGCACGCAATCTCTGAAATGTTACAAGTTACAGGTATTTAGATTGCCTCTGATAATTTGAATATTGCCCAATCGTGGTACGAGGAAGCACAATCTCGTTGACGGCTGGAGAGTGCATTCAATATCGCCAGACTCTGACAGAAAGAGAACCGTCTCACTTCTGTCCCTAAATCGCATAGCCATTCGTCACACAATGGCGATTCTTACGTGCCACTGTCCTTTTGGTGTGCATGCAGAACAACTTGGCATTCTGACGAATGACTTCTGCAGCAGCTGTAGGTCTGAGGATGAAGAAGAGACTGTCTTTCATCTCATGTGTCAGTGCCCTGAGCTTGACGCAAAGAGACGAAGGTTTTTAAACTCTCATATTCTGACATTCTTAACTAAGCTCTCTAATATAAAAATTTTTGCAATAGCAAGATTTATTTTGGACTCGTGATGGTTTTCTTTAGGGAATGTTTGATTACCGGCTAGAATAGATTGTGGTATCACAATAGGCCTAAATGGCCCTAAGTAGGACCTTTTCCTTTGAGACAGGTCTGCTACCATACTCACCCTAACCTAGAATCAATCGTTTCTTAGTTAAGAGCGATTAGAGTTTTTTAAAGGTTATGGTGAAAGTGCTTAAATACAAACTGTGTCCTAAATTCGCATACAGTAGGAGGAATAAAATTTAAAACATGATTATCACATAAGTTTTCTGAATAAAAAGAACAAATAAGTTGCTTAATTACCCTTCAAAACAATCTATCACAAGCTCACAGATTACATAGAAAGGATAATATTCATAACTAACATATAGGAGGTCATTATAGGACGAAAGTGGGATTCAATGGACAAGTTTCTTCTACAATACAATCTACTTTCAATACAACAATTCATTAAATTTTCACAAAAAGCTTAGATTCTAGGCAATGTCAGATGGCAACACCTTCTTCATAGAGTTTGGCGTAGGCAGTTTGGATGGTACTGCTTAGGCACTCTTGCAAATCTATCTTGTCTACGTCAGCTTTATATTAGGCGTCGATAAAAACAAATTTGTTTTCCGTATTAGAAAATGGATATTTACAGATATGCGGTTCAATTAATGGCATTATAAGGTTAGGTTGAAAATTCAGCACGTGGCTCTCCAGATCTTTCCATAGATTTCACTGCAACTATGGAACGTTCAAATTAATCTGCTTTTCTGTACTGTGATATATAATCCTGGGATCTTTTATCCTAAGATAACACCCAAAAGATACTCCCCCCCTAAACTTTGATTAAAAAGTCTTCACTGATGCATTGATAGATATGTATGTGGACATGCCACGCCTACCAATACATTTAAAATTCATTTCGTGTATAACTTAAATACACGCTGCAAATATGGTTTTTACATTACTTTTAACCAATCTTACATAAATCACTGGACACACTTACATGGATAGACAATAAGTTCGTAGGTGTGCCTAGCATATTAATAATAATACTCCTTGTAGGGTATAATTTTCGACAAGTGTTTACAAATCAGAATGAGAAAGAGAGAAGACGAAAAAAAAAAAACGATTTTCGCCATAAATAACAATTCTCAATTCATGTTTATGTTGACGATAAGAAATGCACTTGTTGTCATAAATTTTGTGGCAACATACATCCATGCATACGTGTGCACATGCGTGTCGTATTTCAAAGGCAGAGATTTAAAAGATGTTTTCTTATTACAATCGAAATTTCGATAAATTACATACATACATACATAATTGGCCATTACAACCCTTCAGTCAGGATTACGGCTTAGCTTCTCACACTACTTATGTTGTGTGTGTGTGAATTTTATACATGAGTGGCGGGACCTACAGTTTAAAGTCGACTCCGAACGATAGATTTTTGGTAAACTTTTCATGGCAATTGTTATTTACTCTCAGAGTTTTTGCTAGAAATCTGCTGAGAGAAAGTCGCCGAAGAAATATTTTTTTCATATTTCGTTTTGATGTCTGACCGGGGATTTAAACACTGGCCTTTCCTCTAATAAGCCAACACACTACATACTAGACCACGGCGACTTCGATAAATTAATGGACTTTAATGACAATTAATTAAACGTCACCACTTCGCCTATTTCATAATTTTTTTGAATTTTTTTTTTTCTAAAATTGCATTCTTTTAAGCCACTGCCTAAAATACTAGTTGCAATCAATTGGTAACACTTCTAAACCAATAGTTTTTGGATGCTTGTAAATACTTGTTATAACATTATACTGACTGAGAGACAGACAGACACATAGTCTGACTGACTTTTACGGGGTACGTACGCACAAGCTTGTTAAATACAATTTACAAATGATCAGATACAGTTTTTTGTTTTTTTATTGCAACAAATCTCTAGGGATGCCAAATGACTATTTAATCCACAACCAAATTTAGTTGGATTATGTTGAAATAAAAGAAAAGAAACGAAATGTTTTATAAAAGGAAGAAAATTATTTAACAATCATAGAAAAAAATTCAACTGAATGCAGTTACAACAATATACACGCACATATTATGTTGTATGTTGTTATTGAAACATTTTATTGCAATTAAACAACTCACGTAGAAATATTTAAAAAATAAAACAGAAGACAGAAAAAGTCCGCTTTGCACGCCATAACGATTTAATTTGGTAACTAGAAGGGAATGTTTTGTTTTTGTTATATGATGACACGTACAAGTTAACACTTAGAAGGCTATACGACCCCATGAAGTCGGCCGGAGTCTAATAGATAAGTGTATTAGCTTATAAGACGTGAGGCCAAGGTTCAAACCCTAGCCCAAACAGTCCAAAAATGATATAGAAAAAATATTTCTTCGGCGACTCCTCTCAGCAGATTTCTGGACAAAAACTCTGAGAGTAAATAACAATTGCCATCAAAATTTTTTAAAAAATCTGTCGTTCGGAGTCGACTTTAAAACTATAGGTCATTTAATAATAGAAGTCAACCTCGATTATAGCTGCTTCCGTTCCAGATATCCATATGAAACACTCAAACTACCGATCTCAGTGTTCGATAGATCGCCCAGATTATCTATGTAGTAAGCACCAAGATACGTCCTTCTCTTTGACATAGTGCCGGGCATGTTCCCGGTAGGTGTAGGACAGATTCATGCTCCTCCTGATATGTGCAGTTTCTACGGAAATAATTTGAGGTGCCCCGATGATGTAATGGCCCGTCACGACTCCCACAACTGCACTGAGCCTGCTTCTTTGGAGTTTAAACATCCTAACATTGCGCCCAGCCTTATCCAGATTTTCTGGGCCGTTCTCCCCGTATTCGAAGCCGACCACCTACAGTTGACGGAGTCTGTGACCGCCTTGGTTATCATGAGCTTACAGAATTCGTCGGAAATACGACGGTAGTGCCGTGCCCGCTCTGCAATTATCCGGGATATTATTGTGCCCCGGAACACAAATGATGTTTCAATTCTAGATATTCTACAAGAAATAGTGGAGTTTGTAACGAAAGTTCTCTCTCAACCGCGACAACACTTAAGTAATAACTCAGGAATCCTGGATCGTCTGAATAGTACCTAGGTTCGCTATACACACTTTGCCTTATGAACTCCAATGCAAGGTTGATCTTTAGGGGGTAAGGGACCAGACCATCATCATCGACAGCATCACTCATGTGTTTGTAATTTTTTAAATGAATAATCATTAACAGTTGTAGGTCCTAGCCACAATGAAAACTTTGCAAAGCTTGTCTCCCTACCAAATGTCTCTTCGCCGTCAGTCCTTGTCCTTGAGGATTTCTCAATTTCAGATCATAGAGGTATCGTAAAAATTGCACCCTTGCCATGGCCGATACGAAGTTCAGAATATTGTACATTTTACTGGGCATAGGTATTGTTGCGATTACCGCTTGTGTTATAGGAAGGCCTAACTTCGTAGGTACCTGGAACATAGATGCAATATTACTTGACTATGGATCGGCTTGTATAAACAAGAAGAGGGCTGTTCGTTAATCGCAGGAGCATTTATCGCGCTTTTCGCGGGCCACTGTGTTATTAGAAGAGTTGGCATTTCAACGAATGACTTCTACAGAAGATGTCGAACTGAGGAGGAGCAAATTACTCTCTCCTCATGTGCTAATGCCATGCTGTTGCCTTGAAGAAACGGTTGTTCCTTGACTGATCTCTTCAATATAACAATTGCTGCAATAGCAATAACTATTCTGTAGTCTAGTAGGTAGAGTGTTGGCTTATTAGATGAAAGGCCAGGGTTTGAATACCCGGTCAGACATCAAAAACGAAATTAGAAAAAAATATTTCTTCGGCGACTTCCTCTCAGCAGATTTCTGGCAAAAACTCAGAGAGTGAAAGTACACATTGCATGAAAGAGTTTCTCATTCAAATCTGTTCGTTCGGAGGTGGACTTTACAATGTAGGTCCCGACACACATGTATAAAATTAATCGACAACAACGATAAGTGGTGTGAACGAAGCGTAGCCCACAATCCTGAGCTGACTGGGTAATGCCAGCGAGATTTATGGGTATGTATGGCTAGCCTCTATTTTTTCCGGAACAGATGTTCGAATTGGGTGAATCGTTTTCCCGCCAAAGAACAATCCTCTCCGAAAACCTACAATTGTTTCGAAGAATCATTTGCGTTTCGAACGGATGCTTGGTGAATGCAACTTTGTCTTGTTAAGATTAACGGGAAACGTCACATTTAATATTTGAATTTTGAGTCAGTATAGTTTTTTATCCGGAACTGTTTAATTCTAAGAGTTGGATCATAATTGTGAATGGGTCTGAAGTCGCCGTAACTCTAGTATGTACGTGTGTTGTCTTATTTGAGCGGACGTTGAAGGGCGCCGTTCGAAACCACTGGCCAGACATCTCTACTTCACAACGTTTCGTTAAGAAGTTTCTGGAAAACACGCTCGCTGACAGGTAAATATAATTTGACAATGAAAGTTTCTCCAACAAGTCTGCTTGTTGAGTTCGACTTAATTGGAGTGTGTGAAGCTAGTCGTTCAGCCTAGCTGAAGAAGGCGTATATGCTAATTAATGTATCATCACTACAGAAAACCTTCCTAGACCCAAGTGAGCTGGCATCCGTATAGGAATTTATTTTAGCCTTATATGGGCATCATTGTTTGTGTTTTTAATTTTTTATTGAAGTAACTTTTCGTGTTTTTTTTTTTGCGTAGACAATTGCAATTTAACAATTGAATGAAGAATCATTAGAATTGTTTAAAATGTTTCTCGAATGATTGTTTTTATTTCAGACACGAATAACAACAATCGGGTATCAGACTCAACTCCCATACGTCGGTAACATTTAGAAAATTCAGGCGTGCCTGGCATTTAACAATGAAGTCGCTTAGTTTGAAAATGCCAACTATAATGCGACGTACCTGCTGAACCTGTCAAAAGGCTATGCAGGCAATGGGACGTTGGAGCAAATGTCCTGCAGTCGTCAAGTAGGAATGGACCCTCTCCGAAAGCTTTTGATTACGTAGCGACCGGTTTCAGAAGGCGATCCCTTATTATCGACTCTTAACTTCGTCATGGGAGTGTTTTGCGGAAAGGCGGAGTGCATCGCCAATGGCGCTATCTCACAAAAAGTTCCATTGCTGCGTACCTGACGCACATTGACATCCAGTAGGAGTACAAGCGAGATGTACATGCATGCCTCTCTAGCGCGCTATGAAAGGGGAGTCTGCGAAGATGGGTCTGCAGTAAAAAATGAGGCAAAACAAGTATATGTATCGACAAGTACGAGAAGTGCAGCGGCGTAACTGATTTCTCAAGATTACGGCACGATAACTGAATTACTTTTGATGTACAGTCAACAATGGAATTCATCTATCCTTGGCTCCGCCGTTACACCAAAAATGATGTCAGTCTGCGAGATCAATCGCCAGGATCACTCGTTGCCAACAGGTGTGCACTGATGTCTCAAATAGGCAATTGCGAGTAACAGAGACATACTCTCGCTGCGACGAAACTAATAGCACTACAAGACGCTCATCCTACGCCAGTGTTCTTTATGGCGCAGAAGTTCGATGGACCTTTATTAGCACCCGGTGCAGCAGCGCCTTGAGATATTCGAGAAGAGAAGGTCCTACGTAAGAATCTCGGTCCACGTGCGAGTTGCGAAGATTTTCGCATCCAGAGTCACAACAGTGAAGTGTAGAGTCCTAACGACATGACGTTGTGCAGGCTCATTAATTCAAGTCGGCTGCTCTGCTCTGTGTCATGTATTTTCGAAAGGAGGAGGATGCTCCGGCGAGACGGGTACTTGATAACGGGGATCTGCGGAAGTCCGCGAAGAGAGACCTGGTGTATCCGTTGAAAGGACGCCAAAGGCGGAAAGGCCCTGGTCAGTCGATTTTGGTGTTTGACGACCCAACCTGAGTGTTTAAGTCGCCCG